>JAJQQW010001519.1:0-5000 GCA_025583905.1 Ia io | reverse complement strand
GGGGGGGGGGGGGGGGGGGGGGGGGGGGGGGGGGGGGGGGGGGGGGGGGGGGGGGGGGGGGGGGGGGGGGGGGGGGGGGGGGGGGGGGGGGGGGGGGGGGGGGGGGGGGGGGGGGGGGGGGGGGGGGGGGGGGGGGGGGGGGGGGGGGGGGGGGGGGGGGGGGGGGGGGGGGGGGGGGGGGGGGGGGGGGGGGGGGGGGGGGGGGGGGGGGGGGGGGGGGGGGGGGGGGGGGGGGGGGGGGGGGGGGGGGGGGGGGGGGGGGGGGGGGGGGGGGGGGGGGGGGGGGGGGGGGGGGGGGGGGGGGGGGGGGGGGGGGGGGGGGGGGGGGGGGGGGGGGGGGGGGGGGGGGGGGGGGGGGGGGGGGGGGGGGGGGGGGGGGGGGGGGGGGGGGGGGGGGGGGGGGGGGGGGGGGGGGGGGGGGGGGGGGGGGGGGGGGGGGGGGGGGGGGGGGGGGGGGGGGGGGGGGGGGGGGGGGGGGGGGGGGGGGGGGGGGGGGGGGGGGGGGGGGGGGGGGGGGGGGGGGGGGGGGGGGGGGGGGGGGGGGGGGGGGGGGGGGGGGGGGGGGGGGGGGGGGGGGGGGGGGGGGGGGGGGGGGGGGGGGGGGGGGGGGGGGGGGGGGGGGGGGGGGGGGGGGGGGGGGGGGGGGGGGGGGGGGGGGGGGGGGGGGGGGGGGGGGGGGGGGGGGGGGGGGGGGGGGGGGGGGGGGCATGGGGGGGGGGGGGGGGGGGGGGGGGGGGGGGGGGGGGGGGGGGGGGGGGGGGGGGGGGGGGGGGGGGGGGGGGGGGGGGGGGGGGGGGGGGGGGGGGGGGGGGGGGGGGGGGGGGGGGGGGGGGGGGGGGGGGGGGGGGGGGGGGGGGGGGGGGGGGGGGGGGGGGGGGGGGGGGGGGGGGGGGGGGGGGGGGGGGGGGGGGGGGGGGGGGGGGGGGGGGGGGGGGGGGGGGGGGGGGGGGGGGGGGGGGGGGGGGGGGGGGGGGGGGGGGGGGGGGGGGGGGGGGGGGGGGGGGGGGGGGGGGGGGGGGGGGGGGGGGGGGGGGGGGGGGGGGGGGGGGGGGGGGGGGGGGGGGGGGGGGGGGGGGGGGGGGGGGGGGGGGGGGGGGGGGGGGGGGGGGGGGGGGGGGGGGGGGGGGGGGGGGGGGGGGGGGGGGGGGGGGGGGGGGGGGGGGGGGGGGGGGGGGGGGGGGGGGGGGGGGGGGGGGGGGGGGGGGGGGGGGGGGGGGGGGGGGGGGGGGGGGGGGGGGGGGGGGGGGGGGGGGGGGGGGGGGGGGGGGGGGGGGGGGGGGGGGGGGGGGGGGGGGGGGGGGGGGGGGGGGGGGGGGGGGGGGGGGGGGGGGGGGGGGGGGGGGGGGGGGGGGGGGGGGGGGGGGGGGGGGGGGGGGGGGGGGGGGGGGGGGGGGGGGGGGGGGGGGGGGGGGGGGGGGGGGGGGGGGGGGGGGGGGGGGGGGGGGGGGGGGGGGGGGGGGGGGGGGGGGGGGGGGGGGGGGGGGGGGGGGGGGGGGGGGGGGGGGGGGGGGGGGGGGGGGGGGGGGGGGGGGGGGGGGGGGGGGGGGGGGGGGGGGGGGGGGGGGGGGGGGGGGGGGGGGGGGGGGGGGGGGGGGGGGGGGGGGGGGGGGGGGGGGGGGGGGGGGGGGGGGGGGGGGGGGGGGGGGGGGGGGGGGGGGGGGGGGGGGGGGGGGGGGGGGGGGGGGGGGGGGGGGGGGGGGGGGGGGGGGGGGGGGGGGGGGGGGGGGGGGGGGGGGGGGGGGGGGGGGGGGGGGGGGGGGGGGGGGGGGGGGGGGGGGGGGGGGGGGGGGGGGGGGGGGGGGGGGGGGGGGGGGGGGGGGGGGGGGGGGGGGGGGGGGGGGGGGGGGGGGGGGGGGGGGGGGGGGGGGGGGGGGGGGGGGGGGGGGGGGGGGGGGGGGGGGGGGGGGGGGGGGGGGGGGGGGGGGGGGGGGGGGGGGGGGGGGGGGGGGGGGGGGGGGGGGGGGGGGGGGGGGGGGGGGGGGGGGGGGGGGGGGGGGGGGGGGGGGGGGGGGGGGGGGGGGGGGGGGGGGGGGGGGGGGGGGGGGGGGGGGGGGGGGGGGGGGGGGGGGGGGGGGGGGGGGGGGGGGGGGGGGGGGGGGGGGGGGGGGGGGGGGGGGGGGGGGGGGGGGGGGGGGGGGGGGGGGGGGGGGGGGGGGGGGGGGGGGGGGGGGGGGGGGGGGGGGGGGGGGGGGGGGGGGGGGGGGGGGGGGGGGGGGGGGGGGGGGGGGGGGGGGGGGGGGGGGGGGGGGGGGGGGGGGGGGGGGGGGGGGGGGGGGGGGGGGGGGGGGGGGGGGGGGGGGGGGGGGGGGGGGGGGGGGGGGGGGGGGGGGGGGGGGGGGGGGGGGGGGGGGGGGGGGGGGGGGGGGGGGGGGGGGGGGGGGGGGGGGGGGGGGGGGGGGGGGGGGGGGGGGGGGGGGGGGGGGGGGGGGGGGGGGGGGGGGGGGGGGGGGGGGGGGGGGGGGGGGGGGGGGGGGGGGGGGGGGGGGGGGGGGGGGGGGGGGGGGGGGGGGGGGGGGGGGGGGGGGGGGGGGGGGGGGGGGGGGGGGGGGGGGGGGGGGGGGGGGGGGGGGGGGGGGGGGGGGGGGGGGGGGGGGGGGGGGGGGGGGGGGGGGGGGGGGGGGGGGGGGGGGGGGGGGGGGGGGGGGGGGGGGGGGGGGGGGGGGGGGGGGGGGGGGGGGGGGGGGGGGGGGGGGGGGGGGGGGGGGGGGGGGGGGGGGGGGGGGGGGGGGGGGGGGGGGGGGGGGGGGGGGGGGGGGGGGGGGGGGGGGGGGGGGGGGGGGGGGGGGGGGGGGGGGGGGGGGGGGGGGGGGGGGGGGGGGGGGGGGGGGGGGGGGGGGGGGGGGGGGGGGGGGGGGGGGGGGGGGGGGGGGGGGGGGGGGGGGGGGGGGGGGGGGGGGGGGGGGGGGGGGGGGGGGGGGGGGGGGGGGGGGGGGGGGGGGGGGGGGGGGGGGGGGGGGGGGGGGGGGGGGGGGGGGGGGGGGGGGGGGGGGGGGGGGGGGGGGGGGGGGGGGGGGGGGGGGGGGGGGGGGGGGGGGGGGGGGGGGGGGGGGGGGGGGGGGGGGGGGGGGGGGGGGGGGGGGGGGGGGGGGGGGGGGGGGGGGGGGGGGGGGGGGGGGGGGGGGGGGGGGGGGGGGGGGGGGGGGGGGGGGGGGGGGGGGGGGGGGGGGGGGGGGGGGGGGGGGGGGGGGGGGGGGGGGGGGGGGGGGGGGGGGGGGGGGGGGGGGGGGGGGGGGGGGGGGGGGGGGGGGGGGGGGGGGGGGGGGGGGGGGGGGGGGGGGGGGGGGGGGGGGGGGGGGGGGGGGGGGGGGGGGGGGGGGGGGGGGGGGGGGGGGGGGGGGGGGGGGGGGGGGGGGGGGGGGGGGGGGGGGGGGGGGGGGGGGGGGGGGGGGGGGGGGGGGGGGGGGGGGGGGGGGGGGGGGGGGGGGGGGGGGGGGGGGGGGGGGGGGGGGGGGGGGGGGGGGGGGGGGGGGGGGGGGGGGGGGGGGGGGGGGGGGGGGGGGGGGGGGGGGGGGGGTGGGGGGGGGGGGGGGGGGGGGGGGGGGGGGGGGGGGGGGGGGGGGGGGGGGGGGGGGGGGGGGGGGGGGGGGGGGGGGGGGGGGGGGGGGGGGGGGGGGGGGGGGGGGGGGGGGGGGGGGGGGGGGGGGGGGGGGGGGGGGGGGGGGGGGGGGGGGGGGGGGGGGGGGGGGGGGGGGGGGGGGGGGGGGGGGGGGGGGGGGGGGGGGGGGGGGGGGGGGGGGGGGGGGGGGGGGGGGGGGGGGGGGGGGGGGGGGGGGGGGGGGGGGGGGGGGGGGGGGGGGGGGGGGGGGGGGGGGGGGGGGGGGGGGGGGGGGGGGGGGGGGGGGGGGGGGGGGGGGGGGGGGGGGGGGGGGGGGGGGGGGGGGGGGGGGGGGGGGGGGGGGGGGGGGGGGGGGGGGGGGGGGGGGGGGGGGGGGGGGGGGGGGGGGGGGGGGGGGGGGGGGGGGGGGGGGGGGGGGGGGGGGGGGGGGGGGGGGGGGGGGGGGGGGGGGGGGGGGGGGGGGGGGGGGGGGGGGGGGGGGGGGGGGGGGGGGGGGGGGGGGGGGGGGGGGGGGGGGGGGGGGGGGGGGGGGGGGGGGGGGGGGGGGGGGGGGGGGGGGGGGGGGGGGGGGGGGGGGGGGGGGGGGGGGGGGGGGGGGGGGGGGGGGGGGGGGGGGGGGGGGGGGGGGGGGGGGGGGGGGGGGGGGGGGGGGGGGGGGGGGGGGGGGGGGGGGGGGGGGGGGGGGGGGGGGGGGGGGGGGGGGGGGGGGGGGGGGGGGGGGGGGGGGGGGGGGGGGGGGGGGGGGGGGGGGGGGGGGGGGGGGGGGGGGGGGGGGGGGGGGGGGGGGGGGGGGGGGGGGGGGGGGGGGGGGGGGGGGGGGGGGGGGGGGGGGGGGGGGGGGGGGGGGGGGGGGGGGGGGGGGGGGGGGGGGGGGGGGGGGGGGGGGGGGGGGGGGGGGGGGGGGGGGGGGGGGGGGGGGGGGGGGGGGGGGGGGGGGGGGGGGGGGGGGGGGGGGGGGGGGGGGGGGGGGGGGGGGGGGGGGGGGGGGGGGGGGGGGGGGGGGGGGGGGGGGGGGGGGGGGGGGGGGGGGGGGGGGGGGGGGGGGGGGGGAGGGGGGGGGGGGGGGGGGGGGGGGGGGGGGGGGGGGGGGGGGGGGGGGGGGGGGGGGGGGGGGGGGGGGGGGGGGGGGGGGGGGGGGGGGGGGGGGGGGGGGGGGGGGGGGGGGGGGGGGGGGGGGGGGGGGGGGGGGGGGGGGGGGGGGGGGGGGGGGGGGGGGGGGGGGGGGGGGGGGGGGGGGGGGGGGGGGGGGGGGGGGGGGGGGGGGGGGGGGGGGGGGGGGGGGGGGGGGGGGGGGGGGGGGGGGGGGGGGGGGGGGGGGGGGGGGGGGGGGGGGGGGGGGGGGGGGGGGGGGGGGGGGGGGGGGGGGGGGGGGGGGGGGGGGGGGGGGGGGGGGGGGGGGGGGGGGGGGGGGGGGGGGGGGGGGGGGGGGGGGGGGGGGGGGGGG
>JAJQQW010000732.1:10000-20126 GCA_025583905.1 Ia io | reverse complement strand
CTGTGAAATTCTTTTTTCTATGGGGAATACCCCCTCCCTGGTCCAAATTAGGAGAGTACCTAAAAATCCCACTGGGGGCAGCAGTAGTAACTCCCTTGTTCCCCACTTTAATATCTAAAAAACCAGAGGCTGGGATTTTTGCTGTTTTGGAAAAAACACCAAAATATTTCAGGTAAAATGTGAGTGTAATATTTTCCATTTAATCTCTCTTTATTACCTTAATTGCGGGGATTAGGAAAATTTGTTATATATTTTCTTTAATTGTGAAAAAAAAAAATAATTATTTATTATATTTTGTAAGAAAATGCCCTAATTATTTATAAAACTTGGTTTACCTTAAATTTATTGGGAGTTTTTACCATAGGGAGTTATACCAAATTTTTATTAATTTTTGGCGATTTTAATATTTTATATATCTATTAAAATTATAATTATTATATGGGGATTATTAAGTTAAATATAATATGGCATTTTAATTAAGAGAAATAGGGGTGAAAAAAAATAAATATATATATATGCCGGGAAATAATTATATCGGCCCTAATTTTTATTATATATATAAAAATATTTTTGTATCTATTATTAATGGTTAAAAATAAATATACTATTATTTTAAATATTAAATGGGCCTGATTTAAAAAAAATAAGGGATTAATTAATTCTTAAAAATATATTATAAATTTTTAGTGATATATTAATATTTAATAAAAAAATATAAACATTTTAATTGGATAATAAATTTTTTATAATAAATAAAAAAAAAAAGCTATTTATAATTCCAATTCTTTGGGTTAATTTGTGCCCATAAATAAAAATACCAAGTTAAATTAGTAATTGAACTTAAAATAATTACAATAAAAAAAATTTTTTAATAAGGGGGGAAACAATGTAATAAATGGGAAAAATTGAAAAAATACAACATAAAAAAACATACTGTAAATTTTAAACCAAAATCACCAGTTTAAAAACTTTCTCATTTTCAAATAAAATAAACAATAAACACATTAATAAAACAGCATTTTATTTTAACCATTATATTTTTACAATAAAAAAATAAAAGGTTTTCAAATAACCAAACAGGGGAAGGGTTAACCAATTAGGTTCCCAAATATTACTGGGCTCTTGTAATAACCAGAAAATACACAATTGATTCAATAAAAAAAATCACCACGACAAGCAATATTATATTAAAAATAATAACACCAATTATATATTCACCAGGTGCAGGGGTCATTATAAATAAAATTTAATATAGCGAAAAGGATATTATATTAACGCATTAATAAAAATATAGTATATTAATAGGGGTCTAATGATTAAGAGGGGGTGCAAATCTAAACATTGCTTTATATATAATAATTGGATAATAATACTTAATTTTATATTAATATAATTATTTTGGGCTAATATTTTTATAATCAAGGCCTTCATAATAAAAAAAAAATCATAAATATTAAAGGGTAATTGCCGCAATTATTAAAAAATCCAATTTTATTTATACTAACCAAAACCCCAATATTTTTTAATATATTAATTTATTAAATATATCCATTAATGCAAAATTTTAATTCATAAAAATGCCAAAATAAAAAATTATATTTTTTAAGATTAATATTTTATATTTATTAAAACATACAAAATATTAAGATAATTAAAAATATATTTCGACCAATAATATTTACAACATTATTAATCTTTTAATTTTTTTTATATATTTTTGCAATTATAATGAATAAAAAACCCATTTTAATAAGGTAATATAAAAAAAAAAACCTTAAAGAAATAAAAACCATCCATCAAAAAAAATAATAATAAAAATGTAAAATAATATTAAAAAAATAACCCCAACTTAAAAAGCTTACCAAGTGTGCGCTCATTTTATTGAAAACGAAGAAAGGTCAAAAAGCAAGGTTTCCTAAAAAATAGAAAAAACCCAAAAAATGTTTTCCCTATATAAAATTATACTGTTAAAAAGGGGAAAATAAATAATGTATATGGGAAAACACTAAAGTGGTGGGAAAAAAATCTAGAATACGTTAATTAAAAAATATTTCATAATGTAATGGGAATAAAAATTGGGAAAAAAGAATAAAGTACAAAATTTAAATTAAAAAAAAATATGCAAACCTAAAAAAAATGGGCTGGCAGAATGTCCAAAAAAAACATTTGGTACAAAAAAAAAAAAGGGGTAAACAGAAAGCTTTAAAAGTGTGGCCCAAATTGGTGGAATGCAAGCAAAAAAAATAGGGGGACTAAAAAATGGGGGGGCGTTAAAAAAACAGAATTTCTTTGGAGGCTCAGAACTGATTTAAAAATTGCCCTGGAATAGTTTTTGGGAATAAGGAAACATACTGGGAGAAAGAAAGGGTGAAACTTATTTGATAAAAGGAGGAGTTCCCGCCCTATTGGGGTGGGGGCGTGGGCCAAATAAAAAAACTTGTTGGGGGATATGGGGAAAATAATGCTTTTTAATAAATAAATAAACCTCTCATTTTGACCAAAATAAAAGGCCTGCTGGGGGGGTATCCCCCCCTGGAGGGAGTCCAGAGGGGAAACCTCCATTTCCGGCTGGTAAATCATAAAAAATCCATACAGTTTTTTCGCCCCAATGGGAAATTTTTAAATTAGAAGAAAAATAAAATATAAAACAAACCTTGGGAATTAAAAAAAAAAGAACCCCTTAATAATGGGGAAAATAAAAATTAAGCGGGAAATCAAACAAAGGGGAAAAAAAAACAAAATTTGTGGGGGCCTTTATCCTAAATAAAAAAAGGGGTAAAGTTTTTAAAAAAAGTTGGACTTTAAAATTTTTTTTTTCTGGAAAAGTTTTCTGATTGTCCAAAAACCAAAATGAGCGCCCATGTTTGATACAAACCCCTGGGAATAATTAAAAAATAAAAAGCCAAATGGAAAAAAAACTGGGTTTGCTAGGCGGGGAGGTGACGGGGGAAAAACTGGTTACCCTGCACTGCCAAATTTTTTTTTTACATTTGGACCGGGGGAGGGTGGTCCCCTTTTAAGTGAACAGGGTGTTTCCCCAGGCAGGGGGGCTTTATGGGGTATTTCTCCATGATGGGGCATTTGCCCCCCCAAGGTTAAGTTTAAAAGGGGAGTGAATGACCAGGCTTCGAATTCCAGAGGGGAAATGGGGGGAGTTAACATCTGGAGGCGGGGTGGTCATTTTGGGGGGGTCTTTTTCTGGGAATAAAAAAAAATAATTGAGGCTGGGGGGTCTCCAAGTCCCCAAGTGGGGGGTTGTGGTAAGGGGCAAAACAAAAAAAAATTTGGCAGGTCTTAGGCTTTTATGCGTCCCTGGGGGGCCGCCAATTAATAAAAACTGTGGGGAATTCAAAGGGTGTGGGGGGGGTTTTCAAGGAATATGGGCAAAAACAGGCAGGGAAATCCCTTGGGGAGGGGTTACCTTTTAAATTGTTGAGGGGGGGGGCCAAACCCGACAGGGGAAAGTTCTCTTCCAGGACTTGAATTTTGTTCAACCGGGGTTCTTCTTAGATGGGCCAAAAGCCCAAAAACTGTTTGATGGATTCCCAGTTAGGGAAGTGGACAGGAGGGTGCGAATTAACAGGTTTGTCAGGGGTGCAGGGGGGGGGTAAACCTGGCGAGTGTTTCCCTTTTTAGTTCAAAAAAATTTTCCCCCGGGGCTTTTCGGATGGGGTTCTTACCTAGGAAAAAAGGGTTGAGAGGGATCTGGGTTTTTCTTACTTTGGGGGGGGGGGGGAAAAATTTGCGGGGGGCCCACTTGCAGGTCTTTGGGGGGCCCATTTTTTTGGGGGTGGGGATAACAGGGGGATTGCCCAAAATTTAATTGCAGGCCAGGGGGCATTGGATACGTGGGAAGGGTTTAGGCAAAATGGTTTATGGGGGGGGGGGGGGGGGGGGGGGGGGGGGGGGGGGGGGGGGGGGGGGGGGGGGGGGGGGGGGGGGGGGGGGGGGGGGGGGGGGCTGGGGGGGGGGGGGGGGGGGGGGGGGGGGGGGGGGGGGGGGGGGGGGGGGGGGGGGGGGGGGGGGGGGGGGGGGGGGGGGGGGGGGGGGGGGGGGGGGGGGGGGGGGGGGGGGGGGGGGGGGGGGGGGGGGGGGGGGGGGGGGGGGGGGGGGGGGGGGGGGGGGGGGGGGGGGGGGGGGGGGGGGGGGGGGGGGGGGGGGGGGGGGGGGGGGGGGGGGGGGGGGGGGGGGGGGGGGGGGGGGGGGGGGGGGGGGGGGGGGGGGGGGGGGGGGGGGGGGGGGGGGGGGGGGGGGGGGGGGGGGGGGGGGGGGGGGGGGGGGGGGGGGGGGGGGGGGGGGGGGGGGGGGGGGGGGGGGGGGGGGGGGGGGGGGGGGGGGGGGGGGGGGGGGGGGGGGGGGGGGGGGGGGGGGGGGGGGGGGGGGGGGGGGGGGGGGGGGGGGGGGGGGGGGGGGGGGGGGGGGGGGGGGGGGGGGGGGGGGGGGGGGGGGGGGGGGGGGGGGGGGGGGGGGGGGGGGGGGGGGGGGGGGGGGGGGGGGGGGGGGGGGGGGGGGGGGGGGGGGGGGGGGGGGGGGGGGGGGGGGGGGGGGGGGGGGGGGGGGGGGGGGGGGGGGGGGGGGGGGGGGGGGGGGGGGGGGGGGGGGGGGGGGGGGGGGGGGGGGGGGGGGGGGGGGGGGGGGGGGGGGGGGGGGGGGGGGGGGGGGGGGGGGGGGGGGGGGGGGGGGGGGGGGGGGGGGGGGGGGGGGGGGGGGGGGGGGGGGGGGGGGGGGGGGGGGGGGGGGGGGGGGGGGGGGGGGGGGGGGGGGGGGGGGGGGGGGGGGGGGGGGGGGGGGGGGGGGGGGGGGGGGGGGGGGGGGGGGGGGGGGGGGGGGGGGGGGGGGGGGGGGGGGGGGGGGGGGGGGGGGGGGGGGGGGGGGGGGGGGGGGGGGGGGGGGGGGGGGGGGGGGGGGGGGGGGGGGGGGGGGGGGGGGGGGGGGGGGGGGGGGGGGGGGGGGGGGGGGGGGGGGGGGGGGGGGGGGGGGGGGGGGGGGGGGGGGGGGGGGGGGGGGGGGGGGGGGGGGGGGGGGGGGGGGGGGGGGGGGGGGGGGGGGGGGGGGGGGGGGGGGGGGGGGGGGGGGGGGGGGGGGGGGGGGGGGGGGGGGGGGGGGGGGGGGGGGGGGGGGGGGGGGGGGGGGGGGGGGGGGGGGGGGGGGGGGGGGGGGGGGGGGGGGGGGGGGGGGGGGGGGGGGGGGGGGGGGGGGGGGGGGGGGGGGGGGGGGGGGGGGGGGGGGGGGGGGGGGGGGGGGGGGGGGGGGGGGGGGGGGGGGGGGGGGGGGGGGGGGGGGGGGGGGGGGGGGGGGGGGGGGGGGGGGGGGGGGGGGGGGGGGGGGGGGGGGGGGGGGGGGGGGGGGGGGGGGGGGGGGGGGGGGGGGGGGGGGGGGGGGGGGGGGGGGGGGGGGGGGGGGGGGGGGGGGGGGGGGGGGGGGGGGGGGGGGGGGGGGGGGGGGGGGGGGGGGGGGGGGGGGGGGGGGGGGGGGGGGGGGGGGGGGGGGGGGGGGGGGGGGGGGGGGGGGGGGGGGGGGGGGGGGGGGGGGGGGGGGGGGGGGGGGGGGGGGGGGGGGGGGGGGGGGGGGGGGGGGGGGGGGGGGGGGGGGGGGGGGGGGGGGGGGGGGGGGGGGGGGGGGGGGGGGGGGGGGGGGGGGGGGGGGGGGGGGGGGGGGGGGGGGGGGGGGGGGGGGGGGGGGGGGGGGGGGGGGGGGGGGGGGGGGGGGGGGGGGGGGGGGGGGGGGGGGGGGGGGGGGGGGGGGGGGGGGGGGGGGGGGGGGGGGGGGGGGGGGGGGGGGGGGGGGGGGGGGGGGGGGGGGGGGGGGGGGGGGGGGGGGGGGGGGGGGGGGGGGGGGGGGGGGGGGGGGGGGGGGGGGGGGGGGGGGGGGGGGGGGGGGGGGGGGGGGGGGGGGGGGGGGGGGGGGGGGGGGGGGGGGGGGGGGGGGGGGGGGGGGGGGGGGGGGGGGGGGGGGGGGGGGGGGGGGGGGGGGGGGGGGGGGGGGGGGGGGGGGGGGGGGGGGGGGGGGGGGGGGGGGGGGGGGGGGGGGGGGGGGGGGGGGGGGGGGGGGGGGGGGGGGGGGGGGGGGGGGGGGGGGGGGGGGGGGGGGGGGGGGGGGGGGGGGGGGGGGGGGGGGGGGGGGGGGGGGGGGGGGGGGGGGGGGGGGGGGGGGGGGGGGGGGGGGGGGGGGGGGGGGGGGGGGGGGGGGGGGGGGGGGGGGGGGGGGGGGGGGGGGGGGGGGGGGGGGGGGGGGGGGGGGGGGGGGGGGGGGGGGGGGGGGGGGGGGGGGGGGGGGGGGGGGGGGGGGGGGGGGGGGGGGGGGGGGGGGGGGGGGGGGGGGGGGGGGGGGGGGGGGGGGGGGGGGGGGGGGGGGGGGGGGGGGGGGGGGGGGGGGGGGGGGGGGGGGGGGGGGGGGGGGGGGGGGGGGGGGGGGGGGGGGGGGGGGGGGGGGGGGGGGGGGGGGGGGGGGGGGGGGGGGGGGGGGGGGGGGGGGGGGGGGGGGGGGGGGGGGGGGGGGGGGGGGGGGGGGGGGGGGGGGGGGGGGGGGGGGGGGGGGGGGGGGGGGGGGGGGGGGGGGGGGGGGGGGGGGGGGGGGGGGGGGGGGGGGGGGGGGGGGGGGGGGGGGGGGGGGGGGGGGGGGGGGGGGGGGGGGGGGGGGGGGGGGGGGGGGGGGGGGGGGGGGGGGGGGGGGGGGGGGGGGGGGGGGGGGGGGGGGGGGGGGGGGGGGGGGGGGGGGGGGGGGGGGGGGGGGGGGGGGGGGGGGGGGGGGGGGGGGGGGGGGGGGGGGGGGGGGGGGGGGGGGGGGGGGGGGGGGGGGGGGGGGGGGGGGGGGGGGGGGGGGGGGGGGGGGGGGGGGGGGGGGGGGGGGGGGGGGGGGGGGGGGGGGGGGGGGGGGGGGGGGGGGGGGGGGGGGGGGGGGGGGGGGGGGGGGGGGGGGGGGGGGGGGGGGGGGGGGGGGGGGGGGGGGGGGGGGGGGGGGGGGGGGGGGGGGGGGGGGGGGGGGGGGGGGGGGGGGGGGGGGGGGGGGGGGGGGGGGGGGGGGGGGGGGGGGGGGGGGGGGGGGGGGGGGGGGGGGGGGGGGGGGGGGGGGGGGGGGGGGGGGGGGGGGGGGGGGGGGGGGGGGGGGGGGGGGGGGGGGGGGGGGGGGGGGGGGGGGGGGGGGGGGGGGGGGGGGGGGGGGGGGGGGGGGGGGGGGGGGGGGGGGGGGGGGGGGGGGGGGGGGGGGGGGGGGGGGGGGGGGGGGGGGGGGGGGGGGGGGGGGGGGGGGGGGGGGGGGGGGGGGGGGGGGGGGGGGGGGGGGGGGGGGGGGGGGGGGGGGGGGGGGGGGGGGGGGGGGGGGGGGGGGGGGGGGGGGGGGGGGGGGGGGGGGGGGGGGGGGGGGGGGGGGGGGGGGGGGGGGGGGGGGGGGGGGGGGGGGGGGGGGGGGGGGGGGGGGGGGGGGGGGGGGGGGGGGGGGGGGGGGGGGGGGGGGGGGGGGGGGGGGGGGGGGGGGGGGGGGGGGGGGGGGGGGGGGGGGGGGGGGGGGGGGGGGGGGGGGGGGGGGGGGGGGGGGGGGGGGGGGGGGGGGGGGGGGGGGGGGGGGGGGGGGGGGGGGGGGGGGGGGGGGGGGGGGGGGGGGGGGGGGGGGGGGGGGGGGGGGGGGGGGGGGGGGGGGGGGGGGGGGGGGGGGGGGGGGGGGGGGGGGGGGGGGGGGGGGGGGGGGGGGGGGGGGGGGGGGGGGGGGGGGGGGGGGGGGGGGGGGGGGGGGGGGGGGGGGGGGGGGGGGGGGGGGGGGGGGGGGGGGGGGGGGGGGGGGGGGGGGGGGGGGGGGGGGGGGGGGGGGGGGGGGGGGGGGGGGGGGGGGGGGGGGGGGGGGGGGGGGGGGGGGGGGGGGGGGGGGGGGGGGGGGGGGGGGGGGGGGGGGGGGGGGGGGGGGGGGGGGGGGGGGGGGGGGGGGGGGGGGGGGGGGGGGGGGGGGGGGGGGGGGGGGGGGGGGGGGGGGGGGGGGGGGGGGGGGGGGGGGGGGGGGGGGGGGGGGGGGGGGGGGGGGGGGGGGGGGGGGGGGGGGGGGGGGGGGGGGGGGGGGGGGGGGGGGGGGGGGGGGGGGGGGGGGGGGGGGGGGGGGGGGGGGGGGGGGGGGGGGGGGGGGGGGGGGGGGGGGGGGGGGGGGGGGGGGGGGGGGGGGGGGGGGGGGGGGGGGGGGGGGGGGGGGGGGGGGGGGGGGGGGGGGGGGGGGGGGGGGGGGGGGGGGGGGGGGGGGGGGGGGGGGGGGGGGGGGGGGGGGGGGGGGGGGGGGGGGGGGGGGGGGGGGGGGGGGGGGGGGGGGGGGGGGGGGGGGGGGGGGGGGGGGGGGGGGGGGGGGGGGGGGGGGGGGGGGGGGGGGGGGGGGGGGGGGGGGGGGGGGGGGGGGGGGGGGGGGGGGGGGGGGGGGGGGGGGGGGGGGGGGGGGGGGGGGGGGGGGGGGGGGGGGGGGGGGGGGGGGGGGGGGGGGGGGGGGGGGGGGGGGGGGGGGGGGGGGGGGGGGGGGGGGGGGGGGGGGGGGGGGGGGGGGGGGGGGGGGGGGGGGGGGGGGGGGGGGGGGGGGGGGGGGGGGGGGGGGGGGGGGGGGGGGGGGGGGGGGGGGGGGGGGGGGGGGGGGGGGGGGGGGGGGGGGGGGGGGGGGGGGGGGGGGGGGGGGGGGGGGGGGGGGGGGGGGGGGGGGGGGGGGGGGGGGGGGGGGGGGGGGGGGGGGGGGGGGGGGGGGGGGGGGGGGGGGGGGGGGGGGGGGGGGGGGGGGGGGGGGGGGGGGGGGGGGGGGGGGGGGGGGGGGGGGGGGGGGGGGGGGGGGGGGGGGGGGGGGGGGGGGGGGGGGGGGGGGGGGGGGGGGGGGGGGGGGGGGGGGGGGGGGGGGGGGGGGGGGGGGGGGGGGGGGGGGGGGGGGGGGGGGGGGGGGGGGGGGGGGGGGGGGGGGGGGGGGGGGGGGGGGGGGGGGGGGGGGGGGGGGGGGGGGGGGGGGGGGGGGGGGGGGGGGGGGGGGGGGGGGGGGGGGGGGGGGGGGGGGGGGGGGGGGGGGGGGGGGGGGGGGGGGGGGGGGGGGGGGGGGGGGGGGGGGGGGGGGGGGGGGGGGGGGGGGGGGGGGGGGGGGGGGGGGGGGGGGGGGGGGGGGGGGGGGGGGGGGGGGGGGGGGGGGGGGGGGGGGGGGGGGGGGGGGGGGGGGGGGGGGGGGGGGGGGGGGGGGGGGGGGGGGGGGGGGGGGGGGGGGGGGGGGGGGGGGGGGGGGGGGGGGGGGGGGGGGGGGGGGGGGGGGGGGGGGGGGGGGGGGGGGGGGGGGGGGGGGGGGGGGGGGGGGGGGGGGGGGGGGGGGGGGGGGGGGGGGGGGGGGGGGGGGGGGGGGGGGGGGGGGGGGGGGGGGGGGGGGGGGGGGGGGGGGGGGGGGGGGGGGGGGGGGGGGGGGGGGGGGGGGGGGGGGGGGGGGGGGGGGGGGGGGGGGGGGGGGGGGGGGGGGGGGGGGGGGGGGGGGGGGGGGGGGGGGGGGGGGGGGGGGGGGGGGGGGGGGGGGGGGGGGGGGGGGGGGGGGGGGGGGGGGGGGGGGGGGGGGGGGGGGGGGGGGGGGGGGGGGGGGGGGGGGGGGGGGGGGGGGGGGGGGGGGGGGGGGGGGGGGGGGGGGGGGGGGGGGGGGGGGGGGGGGGGGGGGGGGGGGGGGGGGGGGGGGGGGGGGGGGGGGGGGGGGGGGGGGGGGGGGGGGGGGGGGGGGGGGGGGGGGGGGGGGGGGGGGGGGGGGGGGGGGGGGGGGGGGGGGGGGGGGGGGGGGGGGGGGGGGGGGGGGGGGGGGGGGGGGGGGGGGGGGGGGGGGGGGGGGGGGGGGGGGGGGGGGGGGGGGGGGGGGGGGGGGGGGGGGGGGGGGGGGGGGGGGGGGGGGGGGGGGGGGGGGGGGGGGGGGGGGGGGGGGGGGGGGGGGGGGGGGGGGGGGGGGGGGGGGGGGGGGGGGGGGGGGGGGGGGGGGGGGGGGGGGGGGGGGGGGGGGGGGGGGGGGGGGGGGGGGGGGGGGGGGGGGGGGGGGGGGGGGGGGGGGGGGGGGGGGGGGGGGGGGGGGGGGGGGGGGGGGGGGGGGGGGGGGGGGGGGGGGGGGGGGGGGGGGGGGGGGGGGGGGGGGGGGGGGGGGGGGGGGGGGGGGGGGGGGGGGGGGG
>JAJQQW010001411.1:0-18462 GCA_025583905.1 Ia io | reverse complement strand
GTGGGTGTGGGGACAGCCGTTGCCACATTTCTCGGCACCTTCCTACCAGTCTCTTCTGTAAATCCTTGTAATTATAAGTCTTCTTCTTTCCACTGTCTTCAGTTGGTTTTTCAAGAATGATAGGTTCTATGAATTTATTGGTCTATTCCGGTTCAGCCTGGGAAGAGATTGAGTAGTTTCCATCTTACTTCCTTTGCCCTTTATCTCAGCTGGGAATATCGTAAGTTTACCTGTATGCGTGTTTTTCTTCTGTAGATAATGGTTTTAGACAAATAGCTCCTGATTTTTTTTTTTTGTTGCCCACTTTATTTTTTACACCTATGAACTCAGTATTGAATTCAGGTGTGATCTCACCAGGCAGGTTAAGAATGGGACTGGTTGTCCCTTTTTTCTGGGGTTCATCTATCATTGTTGCCACCGTTTTATATATTGTAACGTTTTAGGCATCAGCTAGCACATTGCATTTATTATAGCTATCCACCTCTATTAGCTAAAAGTATATATTTCATGCCAACTAAAAACTTTTAGGTATTTTTACATGATATCCATCATATTTTTGTTTTCACTTCCTGCTGCTAACTCAAGTATGGCCATTTTGGGGTCTATGTGCAGGCTTTGTTTGTCTATATACTCCTCTTGGTTTTGGTTTTTGTCTTGTCTTGACATCAATCATGGTTTAACTTTGCAGTGGATGAGGCAGAAATGAGGAGGAGCTGAGAGTTGAATTAGACCCACTAAACTAAAGGGGGGGAAGGCTGACCCCTTGGACGAGTTTGATATATCAAAGGGGGTACCCCAAACGTTCCTGCCCTAACCAGTTGGGCTCAGTGGATAGAGGCGTTTTCGGCCCTGTGGACTGAAAGGATTTTTCACCAGGTTCGATTCCGGTCAGGGGGAACGTTACCTTGGGTTGCAAGCAAACTCCCCAGTAGGGGGGGGGGGTGTGCGGGAGGCAGCTGATCGATGTTTGTTCCTCATCGTTGTTTCTGGCTGTATTCCTCCTACACTTCCCTCCTCTGTAAAAATCAATTAAAAATAAAAACGTTAAAATAAAATAAAAAAAGACCCAGTACCTAAGAGGAGTTGAAATTCCATATAATATGATGTTCAGAGGAGGATGCAGGGAAAAAAAAGGTGGGTTGCTTTTCCAGTCCGGCAGGTTAAAAATCAGTTGTCATAGGTGCACCTAACAAGTGGGGGGAGAGCAAGACGAAGGATGTTGGGGCTCAGGATCAGTGATAAGAGTATGTTTGGAGCTGTCCAGCAAAAGGAGGAGCTCACACTGTTTAAACAGGGTTGCAGAGCATTATGTAATAGATTCTTGGGTTTGAGGCAGGGGATGCCTTCTCTAGAGGGGGGGACGCAATGAAGCCAAAAAAAAAAAAGGCCTCATGGGGGTGTTCTACCAGTACTTGGGATATTCTAGAAAGAGAAAACGCCAGGGGCAGACCTAGGAAAGATGCTAAGACTTTGTTTCAGATTCAAGAAAAGTATTAAGAGAAGCCCAGATGGGTCATAGGTTAGAAACTGAAACTACCAGCAAAAGAGAACCATGACCGTGTGGGGTTTTTCACTTCCTTTTTCATGCCACATATTTTACTGTAGTTTTCAAAAGTCCTTTTATCTATCTTGCTCTTGTGCCGTCTTATAGGAGGTCTTGTTTTTTTTATAATTAACAATTTTTAAGATAGTGATATTAAAGACATTTTTAATTGACTTAATGGTTTTCTTTGTAACGTTCTCTTTCTGAACCCTTTAAACTTAAAACTTTTTAATATAAGGAACATTTGTGTTACTTTTAATGAAACTGGGAAAAATCCACCTATGTTTTTCGGGATGGCAAAAACCTAATTTAAGAATAGATTTTCCCTTAAGTCATTTTATATATTAGTATTTTGGCATCATTGGAAACGTTAAACCATGAGCTGTCTCGATAGTAGGAAGATGGCGCCTCTAACTGAATTATTTTTTATTCCCAATCCTTTTTTTTTAGCCATTTAACATGTTTGCTCAGTTTTAAGTCCTATAAGTTGGTGGACACGGAATTTTAGTTAAATCCGGCTGGCCATGTGCTGGGGGGTGGAGGGCGGGGGACGGGGGGTTGGTGTGAGGAAGAATGCAATTAAATTATTTTTGTTTTGAAATACGAATTGGCAGTTCAGTCATGAATTTTCGGGGGCGAGGGGGTAATTTTATAAGGGCAGTGCGTGCTCAAAAGAGGTTCTTCTTAGTGGACTGGTAACTCAACTCTTGGCTTGTAGCGCAATTGCTTCCTGGCATGGGGGAACCGGTGTGGAACAGCTTACTCAAACCGTTTTTGGGAGGGTGTTAAAGTTGTAGCTAGAAACAAAGTAGCATAAGAACAAGTTTGTCCCATGTTGAAATTGAAGAAAATCGGTTTTTAATAGCTCAGCATGGAGATCAAAAATTGCAGGAGGGGAGGGAAATGGGATTGTTGCTCAATCCTGACCCAGTCGGTTTTCACCAAACTGTATCTCACCTAAGGCATTTTAAAGTGCACATTCCATCTAGTGAATACCAGGTGGGTGGACTTCTATATTCGGACCAGTTCCTGCCTTTCAAAGGGTTTGCCCCTGAAACTAATCCTTTTTGGATATGTGGTTATATGAGGCGTTGCATTAAATCTTATTTTGGATACTTTTACTCATGACCCTTTTTTCTTTATTTTTCTCTTCCAGTTTCTTGTTTTTCCTTCTAAAGGGAAAGTTCTTGATCACACTAAAACGGAGCTAAAATGTTTAGCTGGTCGCCCAATCATCTTACACATCCTAAAAAACCGTGGTTGGGACGTTCTTCTGGTATTAACAATCACTGGTCATGCTGATGGTGGGCCTTTAGCTGGCGGATGCGCCCTGCAAAGCTGACACCTGAGCCGGTTCTGTGCTGTCTTCCCTGTAAGGTGGAATTCGTCAATCACTTGCACTGTGCCTAGGCTCCTACTGAGAGCAGCGATGATGGGCATTCCTCCGATCTTGGGGGCCGCCGCTTTCCGCTCCCCCTACGATTCCAGATTTGACGCCTCCGCCAGCCAGTATCTCTTACATCGGTCGGCGTTGCTACGATGAGGAAAGCGCTCCCCACTGGTTCGCCAAAGCTTTCTTCCCTTCATGGTGCTCTTTGCCACACGCTAATCTTCGCAGCCTTGCTCGCAACTTTGGCTTCAACTACCCCCCAGCTCGAGTTCCGGCTCGAAGAGCACTTTTGTGGCCATCCTGCACAAGTGCATCGATTCTCCGGGAACCCACCCGCGCACTGTTCGGGGGAGGAAAATCAGTGGCCCCGGAGGCGTCAGTGAGGCCCCTGGACGCTTCTCCAAGGTCCAAGGTCCTTGCTTTCATCCTCAGGCGGTGTTCGGTTTGCTTGTGGATTGCCAATTAAAAGCAGTCTTGGTCCTTACCCGCCAGGCGGCATTGGAGTTCAAGCTGGCATAGGAAATGCCGATTTCTCCCGTGTCCTGGGACAAGAAGGAGGGCGAGAGCAGGCCACTAAAATAAGCCATCTTTGAAAAAGTGAAATAGGGTCCGCATGCTCGCTGGGAGCAGGCAAAGGATATCATTCTTACTAGTGTGTATATGTTGCAGATTAGAGTCATAGGTCATTTGTTTGTCTTCTTCAGTAGTTAATTCCATAATTTTGTAACATTACTTCCACTCTTGATGAAATTGGGTACTGTTCAATTGACGTGCAGGCTTTCTCAGGTTTTAAAAGCGTTTGACCGTGCGTATATCATTGGCAGAAATATTTTTAGGTCGGGCTTCATTCTATGTCTGTTGTTGGTTGTTATACTTTAGGGCAGTCACCTCCTCCTACAGCTTGTGGTGGATTGCTGAGGAGCTCCCTCCAGCAATATTCCTTTGAGGCGTTGAGAGGGAAAAAGCAAACTACAGCGAACATACCGGGTTGTAAGATATGACTTTGCCTTCATCCCTCCATCTGGCTATGACCAGTCACGATCCTCTTTTATTCCATAACGCTTCTCCATATTTCCTGCGGAGGTCAGTCTGGACTACAAAACTTGAAAAGCAGATCAACCTCAATAAACGTTATGGTCGGGGAGAAGGAAGAAAAAACTGAAAAGATAGCTGGTTGAAGTGGAAAAAATGCCCCAGGACAAAGGTAGGAAACTGATCTCTTTTGCTAACGGTATTCAAGGACAATGTTTTTGAGCTGACTGGAAATCGAATCAAAGAGTGCTCAAGCTAGAGCTGATTCCTGAGGGTCCAAGTGACCTCCCCAGTCTCCCTGCGGTCCATCCTCGGAACTTAAGTGTACATTCGTCTCTGGTGGTAAGGGGGGGGGGTGGACCATTCCTGGCGCCTGGCCTTCTAGAGGAGAATTTTAATAGTCTCCGCCTGAATTTACTGATATGGGGAAAATTTCCACGCTGGGTATTTCACATTGAAGATTCTCAAGGAAACTCTATCTGTCGGGCTGTGTTCTCCCTGAGCGCTTGAGTACCATTTGCACAATTGGAGGGCTTTCAGGACTTAAAAAATACATGAGGGACCCTCGACTTGAAGAGAACCCTGCCGGGGGATCCCACAAGTCCATTCATGACCTCCGCATTTCCTGCAGAAAAAAGGTCCCTCCAATAATGAGGGAAAGCCAAACTGGTTGTGTGAAAAACCTGAAAAAAAAAATGTCCAATATGAAAAATAAAAAGCCTAGAAGCTGCTCAGCTGTGACCCTTGTACGCTTCCACACTCCATTTTTCAGCGCTTGGAACAATCTTGCATGAGTTAGGACTAAATGGAATAACATACCTTTAAAACTGTGGAGCGTGATCATCAGCTTTCAAGCCATTCCCAGAATCGTTCTTGCTTAAATTTTGTGGCACAAATAACAGGGGCTTATATTTCTGGCCCAAAAAATTGGGGGGCATTATCTAATTCTGCAGCTGCTGTTCTGTTTGGACCTTTAATAAGTTCGGAATTACCCCCTGCAGCTTTTTGCGCTATGCTCATACTACTGATTTTGGTCTATTGTAGCTATTAAACCACTGACCTTCACCATTCCTAGGAAAGAAAAATCCTATTATTTGAGTAATTTGCTTGTACTTTTGATGTGGGGGTCCTACACACACATGTAGTTATTCTTCTTCTCTTTTTTTAGTTCATTTGGAGTGTCTGCTGTTGCAGTGTGTAAATGTAGATAGAGAAAATGGACATTAAATCTCATACTAAGCATCCTCTGAAGAACAGCCAGCCTGACACATTACTAGACATGTGGGCCGATGATAAAAATTACCAAAAACACTGAGCTGCAGTTTTTTTTAAGCTAAACTTGCTAGGGTTCTGAGGAGGGGAGAATTTTATGAAAAAACTTTTATTAAGCACCTCGGCACAGTTCCTCATTTGTAGAAGTTGCTTCAAACTTATGTTTTCTTTATTCTCTTTTCCCTTTTATTGTACATACACCTCACAGTTGGAAGTAATGTTAAAAATAATTAGGTATGACAGAACTACTTTCTTTTTGGAAAAGGTCTTAATACTTAAGGAAGTTTTCATAAAACTTTTCAGCTTTCCCTATCTGTCATAGGCCAGAAATTTTTTTGGTTAAAATTATACTGTCATCTAGTTTATTTCTGAAAATCTTTTTTTGTTGATGCGGGTTAAGACAGATATTTGAATTTTTACGTGCATTGTCTAGAAAGGCAATGCGAAATGAAAAGGCCCGGGTTGCCATATATGCAAACACTAGGGTTCTTGGAAGCTTCTTTCCAGGCACCCATGCTTTACAAAATGAAAACCATTTTAATTTGTACAGTAATATGCAAGTTAAGGAAAATTAACATCTCCTGAAAACAAGGGGAAAAAAAAAAAACATAACTAAATGACTATTAGTTTCATAGGTGTTTTAATCAGAGGAAGGGGAGGAGGAAAAAAAAAGAAAAAAAAATAAATTCATGCTAGCCATAAACTCGGGCACAAGGGGGGTGTTATGGGGTGTCCAAAAGGAAAAGAAGCGGTGCGGAGAGGGGTGTGGGGGCGGGAGGGGGGGGTGGAAGCTGGAGGAAGTAGAGGGCTGGGATACCACTGGAACTCAGGTCTGCCAAGTGAGGAAAAGTGGTCTTCCTCTTGTTGGGAAATGGGATGCTATTCTATTTTTCTTCTATCCCATTCACTAATTGTTATTTCTACCAGTGAGTCGGCAAACTCATAGTCAACAGAGCCAAAATTTACCAAACAGTTACAAACGATTGAAATTTCTCTTTGAGAGCCTAAAAAAATTTTTTAAACATCTTAAACTTCTTCTAACTTTCTTTCTTCAAAATTAGACTGCGCCCACAGGCCGCAAGGCGTGGTTATTTTGTGGAAGAGCCCATCAAGGGGCCAAAGAGCCGCTTGTGGCTCGTGAGCGCCAGTGGCTGACCACAGGTCCTAGACCTGTTATTATTCATATTTGTTCATGATAAATATAGCTCTTGTGATGGGCATTGGTTGTTGGCTATATAAAAAAAAAACACGTTTAATCACCTTGGTATTAGATTTGTAAAACCATGGATTGTTAGGAGCGTATTTACCAGAAGGAAGGGAGTGAGGGCCAAATCAATTTATGGCACACAAAATTTCATTCACGTTTTAAGGAAATTGGGCTCTGATTGTTAGGAACTCTTAGGACTTAATATTAGGTTTAAAAGGTTTAGGCCCATTATTAGATAAGAAATCTTCAGGTATTACAGAATAATTCGAGGTTTTAAAAACTCCCTTTTTAGGCTTCACTTAGATTAATTTAGGTGCCACTTCCAGGTTTTAACTGAAGGGGCTTGTTTAAAACCTTAAGATTCCTGGGACCGCCACTCAGGGTGTTGCCCCTTTTCTGTGAGGTCTGGTGTAGGTCCAAAAGTTGGGCCGGTTATCAATTATGTCCAGGTTTGAAGCAGGACTACTGTTGAATGTTGTGACCATTCGTTTGTTGGGTCTTAAGGGGTCTAGGAGGAATTTTTCGTTAGTGTTGTTTTATAAATTCTAGGCAGTTTAACTAATATTAATATAATTTTATTAGAACTAGCAGATGTCTTACTCATTCTTTTCCCAAATAAAAGCTTGTCACAAAAATTGAACATGAACATATTAAAAAGGTAGACATGATTTTTTCTTTATTATATTAAAAACGTGTCTAGATATAGTTTATTCAGGTCTGTGGTAGGGAAGGTGTTAAAGGGAATTAGAGAATCGCAGGTTTTTCATGTGGAATTAATTTTTAATTTGGGTTCTTCTGTAAGCTTTGATATCTTCCTGCGATTCTATTGATGGTAGACCAACACAAATATCTTAGAAAAAATTGAACAATAGCCCTAGCCAAGTTTGGCTCAGTGGATAGCTTAGCTGCAGACCAAAAAGGGTCCTGGGTTCAATTCCAATTAAGGGGCCTCATTGCCTGGGTTTGCTGAGTCTGATCCCGGGGGGGGCATCCCCAAGATGTGCAGCATATTAATGATTCTCTATTCATCATTGTGGGGTCTGATCGCGCCCTCCGGCTCTCTTAAATCTAATAAAATAAAATATATATTTAAAAACAAAATAATATATCAAATTTTGATGCATAAGTATTTTCTTTAAGGTCCATATTAATCACGGGGCAAATGTGAGTTGATTAATTGCCATTTGGGATAGAGGTTGGTTAAAGATTCTGAGAGAAGAGAAGTTTTCAAAGATTCTTCTATGGGACTTAAGAAAATGTATTCAGATTCTAAATTGAGGCAATTAAATATACTAACTCTGGTGGTTTAAGACTTTTTTTTTTGAAAAGACAACCATTGGGTAGATATATTATCATCTGGAAAAGGGCGTGCAGGAATTAAACTTGGAAAAACACAAGCACCAAGTTAGTTAGATAAGCAAAAATGCACCACAGCAAAAAATCCAGTACAAAAGCAAAATATGGCTAGATGTTACCGTGGCCAGCGACCATCCATGGGCACCGGGGCTGCCCCTGATAATCTCGATTCCTGCTGCCCTCTGCAGGCCCTTGCCCTTCACCGATTGGGTTTCTTAGTTGATTTTCTCGACTTCTTGGTGAACCCCCACTAACCCCAATTCAACAGTCACGTCTGAGCATTGAACTGGGTTAGGAATTATGAATGCTCCACTCGAGCACCAAGAGAAGATAGGGGAAATTTTCTTTAGATTACGCAAAAGCTAATTGGGCCAGTTCCCCAAAAATGTAAGAATTCCAATGGGAGGGCCACTCCAGAGTTTCTTCCAATGGATAGTTAATGGGGTTATTCACAAAAAGCAATTCAAGAATTTCTTTCTTTTTCATGCTTTTGCAACAGGATACTTCAGAGCTTTTCTAAAATAGGAGTATGGGCATTATGCTTCTTACAGAGGGAGGATTATGGTGTGCGTTGGTTTGTCAAAAAACTTAAGTGAGCCAAGACATTTTTCATGCGGTAGGGTGAGTTTCGGGAAACATATCCTAGGAAGCAGGACGCGGGAAATCTAAAAAAGGAATAGAGGATCTTGCATCAAAGGATTGCAAAGACTTGCCAGAGGTAATAGAAGTAGAGCGCATTTAATTTAAAGTGGACAGATATGGAGTGGGCTTGAGGGTACGCAAGTCAAGTTCTGTTTTTGTTCATTGGAAAGTAGCTGTGGTGAGGAAATTGATGCTTGAAAAGTTCTAGTTAGCTTGAATGGGTAGCTTTCAAAGGTGGCTCTGATTATAGGCATAGAAGATTGGCCCTGCCAAGGAATAGCTCTGTTGGAGTAAAAGTGTCATTCACAAGATTACCAAGGTTGTGGGGAATTCGTTCCCAGGGGTTCAGGGACATAAAAAAGATTGTCGAGTTTCGATCCAGGTCAGGGTATCTTAATGTAGAAGTAACCAATTTTGAACTCTTAATTAAATTAAAATGATAACACCAAATCTGTGTTTCTCATCCTTCTCTCTCGGTATCAGAAATATAATCTTTTTTTCTGAAAAGGAAGATTTTGGGTGAGGCTAGTCAAAAAACAAAACCCCATGATAAAAGTTTTATATCCTGTTTTGATTTACAATTAGCGATTTCTAAACAAAGAGACCAAAGGGACCCATATCTGATAAAGATATGGGAAGCCTAACTCTTCCCACAGCCCTGGAGATAAGAATGCGGTTTTCATTTTTTTAATGGTGGGGGTTTTTATAAAACTTTCAAAATGAAATAATCGACTATTTTGTCACAATAAAAAATTATATGGAAATTCAAATTTCAGCGTTATGAATAAGATTCCATTGCCCTCTTTTTGTGGGGACTACCTATATTACAAAAAAAACTATATTCAATGGTTTTTAATATTATTTTGAATTTCATCACTAAATCGGATTGCAATTTTTTTTCTCTTTGTATATTAAGCACCTACATAATTTTCAGTTTTGTCTCGGCCCACAAAACCTAAATATTTTTTTATTCCGCTCTGCTTCTATCCACCTCCCCTCCATTTTACTGATTACTGAATCGAGGTCATTGTTAATTTGAAACTGAGGTCATGCTGCTTACCCCTAGTGATGGACCCAAGTCTTTAAACCCCCTATTCTAGAGGCTCTTGCGAGCACATCTTTAAAATGCATCAGCCCAACTGGATGTTAGTACGGGGGGGAAGAGTGGTGTGTGTGGGAAGGATAAGACGGAGAGGAAGAGGCAGATCAATCTTAATCACCCAGTGCTGAAGAGTGTTAGTTCAATGCTCATCCTTAAGTAAGCTGATGGGAAGCACAAGGAAAGGGAGCAGGGTGGGAATTAAGTGCTTCACTCAAATCTTGTAAACGTTGGTCCTTCGGGACTTCGATCTATTTCTGTTTTTAAAGCATTTTGCTTGTATTTATACTTTAAGACGTTGGCCAAATAAGGTGAAAACCAATTGTTGGAAAATTTTCCTCTTTTTCACACTTTAATTTGTTACTGATGCGGAAGGTTCTACTTATGTGGCAGGCTTATTGTTTTTTCCATTCACTACTTAGAAAGGTAAGAAACGGGAAATCTTCAGCTTTGTTTCATTGAAATGCTTTAGAGAATTCTGGTAGGTACAGGTCCCATGCCTTGGGAAAACTGTGGGAGAATTTCATTTTATCAACGGTTCTAGCCATTAGTATTAAGAAGAGGAAATCACCCTCCTTCGGATGGTCCATGGAGACAGTCATTGTACTTTGTTGAAATTATTGGTTGGCTAGAGAACTCTTGGATTGAGGAGGTGATATTGTAGGCCTTTAGTTTTGTCTGTTCTTTTTATTAGTTGAATTTATTGTATATTATTATAGTTTAGGCTTTTAAATAATCCTGTCTGGTTTTTGATCTTTATACGTACCTCTCTTTATTGAAATAGATGACTCAGTGGCATCCAATGGTGTTACCCTTTTTTTTTTTATATTTCTTTTCTTTCTGGTTTCACGCTATTATATGCTAAAGCAAGAATTATGCTAAATGAATTCAGGTATAAAATATATTTGCTTTACAAAAATTTTTTTATAAATAAAAGTCATTGACCCAGTCAAAAAATGTTGGTGTCTTGTACTGCTTCGTTGCAAAACTCATTTTTTAAAAGGTGTGTAAGTCGATTTTTCAGGATGAGATTGCTGAGTTGAATGGTGGGGTGGGTCTTGTGGTCTTTACTAGTGCCAGCCTCCTTTAGCAAAATTGGATCCCATGTTGTTGAGTTAGGGACTGTGCTGTCACAGGGGTGCTGTTGTTGATGAATAAGCCCCCGATGACCGAGGATGGACACTTGGCTCTGGGGGGAATGGTTCCACGTACCCAGCCCTGGAACTCACTTGTCACACGGCTGCAACAACAAGACATTGTTAACAGCCAGGGCCCTCAGAGGCTCTCTTCCTTTGCCTTGTGAAAATCCCTCTCCTGGGATGTCGCTCCTAATATCCACAAAGTCTGATGATTTGGAAGATGATTGAGGTTGAAAACTGATTAGTGCTGACTGCCCAATAACAGTGGAGAGTGGGGGCCATGGCCCCATCTGCGTATGGGGTATTCCACCCACTAGGCATGAGTCAGTTCCAATGAGCATCTGAATGCGCGGACCGAAAGAAGTGAGATGTTGGTGGGGTACCCCTGATGCCCCTTGGTTAGGGCTCTCTTCTTAATACCACCGTGTACAGACTATTTATTTGTGTAATTGTTTAATATCTTTCTCTCCCATTTAGACAGCTGTTTCTAAAATGGGGACGTCTTTGTCCCCCAAGGAGGACATTTGCATGGAGAATTGTTGGTTTGTCCACACCTGGGCGAGGGTTGTGGCTCCAGCATCTAGTAGGTGGCAAGTCAGGGATGCTTGCTAAAAAAAAACATTCCTAACAGTGCTTAGGGGCACAATACCACACAAAGAATTACCTTTTCCTATCCAAATGTCATACCAGTGCTAGGTTTGAGAAACCCCTGCGTTTGACTAAGATTCTTAAAGACAATCTTCAAATGTCAGCTCTTTTATCGCCAACACCTAAGCATCAAAAGGAGGACATCTCAGCACCTATCTATTTTTACATCTGGTGTGCCCTAAGGACTTTGCTTAGGCACCAGCAGGGGGCCACTAATCCATGAAGCATAATTGCCACAGGACTTAATGTTTCCTCTACCCCATGGTCTCACTGACTCCTTCTTCCAGCGCACAATGTATCTTGAGGGGGGTGACCCATTTCTTCTGGTTCTCGTCTCTCTTGTGGTGTGAGTATACTCGTGTTGTAAATCTATCATATGCATGGGGCTGGCTTTTGCATTCAGGAGGAAGAAGATTGAAATACAAGGGTAGGATGTTTTTCTTTTTTCATTGCTTATTACCTAAGTATTTTGGATTTTACAGTGATGAAGCTATTGTGAATGATGGTTTTTAGAGAACGTGGTCGTTTGGTGTTATTAATTAAGGGTCTTCTTCAAATATGAGTGTATGTGTTGGGGGGATGAGGGGACGGTGCCAACATAATGAGCAGTCTATGAATATTTAGTATGGGCAGTTTTCTTTATGTTTGTAGAGAACCATGTTAATCCTTTTGGGCTATTCCTCATCCAGGACTTGTCACTATCCTCCTTGTTTTCGAAAACACAGCCTATCCCGAAACCATGAAGCCCATGTTTATGGGTAGCCAAAAATATGCCCTGTCCCCACTGTTTCAATATGTGGAGTGTTGTAGAGTAGTGAGATGTGTGCCTGCCCAGCTCTGTGGGCCCCACCAATCTCACCCTCAGTGGCAAGGGTGTGAGAGTTGGAAGGGCACTGTGCCATGCTCAACTCTACTGTGGACCTCTTTCCCCCAACAAACCACTAAGCATATACACACAGGGGCTTCTCGGGAGAAATTCACCATGCAACCTTCCCACCAGACTAGCGGGAGCGGGGTTCAGTTGTGTGGGCTTCCAGAGCTTCCACTTAATTGCGGCTATTTTATTCATATTTTAATTAGTTCTCTGGGGGCGTTACATCAATTTTAATCGAAATCCCCAGGGAAAAACAGGAAGAAGGGTAAAGAAATATTCGTGTGTATGTAGAGGGCCAATGAATATATATTTTACATATCTTCTTGTTCTCTGCTTCTGTTGACTTTTTTTCTTTTAACTGGAATAAGTGTTTTCAGTTCTATACTGTTGAAACAAAACTAAGGGGAAAAAAATAGCCTTCATGTCTCGTTTCTCAGGGGGATGTTTTCTGAGGGTGTGGCTTCTTAATATAAGAACAGTAAACTCTTCACCAAGGGGGGGACCTCTTGAGAGCAATTTATTTGCTGATGCTAGGGACTCAAGAATATTTACGTTTTCTGAGTTACTTGCTTGTTTCCCCCCCCCACCCCCTTTGGGGACAATGAGTATGATAAACTGGATTTGGTATCTTAGAGAATTGGCTACTAGAATGTTTAGAGCCAATGGTGTTTGCCACCCTACATAATTAAACTTGGGTTTTAAAAGTTTATGGTAGCCTCAGGTCTGGGACTCCATGTTGGATGGGTCCTCTGTTTTTCCCTTTATACTTCCCTTCTTACTTCATATTTAATAGCAGTTGTTACATGGAAAAACATTCAAGACTAGTAATGGTTTTTTGGAAAAAGGGTAGAGGTATAATTAAGTACCTTGCATTATAAACAGGACATCAAAATAATGGTCTCTACTGGCTTCTTTCTGTTCGTTTTCAGATTGGATGCTTCCGTGGGCTTGTTCAGTGCCCCAAAAAGCTGCAGTGTTTACCTTTTGGGGGAAAAAATAGCCTGATGAGTTTGTCCCTCACGGTGGGTTGAGCTGGACGAACTTACTCTTCTAGGCAGCTCATTGGAAATTTTACCTGGAATACACTTCCTCCCGGAACTGGTAGGGGTATTTGTCAGTCCCTTAAAAGCGGAGCTGCACCTGACTTGTCGAGGAGAGCTTGCTAATTTACTCTTCTCCCCGTGTCACAGGTAGAACGACATTGCAGACGTGCCTATTGATAGATGTTGGGAACCTAAAGAGGAAACTTCAAAGTCTTTCGTGCCCAAGCTTTTAAGTGAGAACTAAAAATTTCCCCAATGACATATAGGTGTTTTTTTAAATGGGTAACAAATTGTGCAAAACCTAAAATCAATTGTTTTATTATAAGCGTCTCTCAGTGTCTAAAGGTAAATCTGGTACAAAAAAGTGGTTAACACTGAAATGAGTTTGGTGAATAATTATTTTTACGTATTGACTTGCAGGGTTGTGGGAAGGGAGGGGACATGGAAATTATTGAATGTCCACCTTGCAGTTATCACCTTGAAGAAGTTTAGATATTTTCCCCTTCCCTCCCCAGCCCCATTTACTTATTTGCCACCACTTGTTTCAAACTGAGTCCTGTTTGGATAGTTATCAGCTAGGACCATACAACTATCAATGTAATGTCCCTTGATGGGCGTTTAACACTGTTTGATTTGTGTTTCTAATTATTTTTAGGCTGAGGGTTGTCTGGTGCTTGGCAGAATTCCTTCTTGGTTTTTGACTTCCTGTCCCAGCTTGATTGAGTCTTCCTTCATCTGGTTTTTTTCTCTAACAATGATGAACTGAGTGAATGCTCTTTGGGCCTCTTTGACTTAGGACTGGGAGCCAGGGGGTACTTAGGAAATGCAACCCTTGGGGACTCATGGAAAAATCCTTGTTTTCTCCAAAGATTTCTTCTTGTGCAATCATCAAAGCTTTTTTTTTATTTGGGCTTCGTGTTTATATCGCCCTCCCCCCAAATGCCCAGCATCCCACCCTTAAATTTTTTTATTGCATTATTAATCTTGGATCAAAATTTCTTGTGGGGAATAATTGTTTTTGTTATGGTACAGAGGAACACATGTGCATTTCTCTAAGAAGAATTTTGATAATTACATGCTTGGGGGGGGTTTTTGTTTTTTTGTTTGTTTGTTTTTGTCGGCTTATGATTCTCTGTTTTGTGTGCATTCTCCAATATTGGTTTTTGTACTCTGCTAAACCTAATTACCTTTGGATAACAAAAAGCCTGTGTTTCATGCCCCTAAAAATTAGTGTAAGGGTTTCCTTATAAAAAAAGGATGGGCCACCATCATCTACCTCTCTCTTCCCTTGTTTTTGCTGTGCTAGTTTTGGTACGGGGTTTACAATTCTTAATTACACTCGAAACTGTGATGGAGGGGATGAGGTAGAGGATTTTCAATCTTTTAAAACTCGGGGACACTTCTAATTATTTGTAGAAATTGGAGTTATACCCCAAAAACACTTTACTTCTTTCCATCTGCAGATTGGTAGATATGATTATAATGTAAAACATAGCCTCTATTGCATTCTTTAAGATGAGTTCTTAATGCTCACATAGTAAATTAAAAACCCATTTAACTGGAATTCATTCTCATGCCTCCTGGTTAAAACTTTTTCTGGAATACAAACTTGCTCTTTTTTTTATAAAGAGCCTTTTGTGTTTTGGCTTTTACCTATGCGTATTGGTAAAATGAAAATCAAAGGACCTCAATTTTGGCGGTAAATGTTACATTTTTTAATGTGTTTTTCTCTAGGCATTATGATGCCATATTAAATTTTGGGTGTGGACTATGAATTGAATTTTAACTCGAAACCCTAGACTATACGGAAAACACACTATGGGTAATCAGGTACAGTAAACTTGGATTGTGATGTTTGCTGTTTTTCTTGCTGGGCCCATGTCCAAAAAGATGAAATGTGAGTCTTTATAACAGATTGTTGCTTCCCTCTTCTGCCACACCACACCTGGCCCACTGAAATCTCAGTGAAAGAATTGTTTGACATCAAGTGAATTCGAATATATATTCAGCTATAAAAAATTATAAAATCACCAAAGGTGGCCTTAAAACATTTATGGTTTATTTGAAGAGAAGGAATGGTTGTTTTAAGTAAAAATGTAATTAATTACCAAAACTGCCTTTTGTCAGAACATTCAAGTTCTTCAGGGCACCCAGGAATAAACTGATGAAAAATTTCTTCTAGGGACTTCCAGAATAAAAGATTCTGGGGACCTATATCTAATGTTCTTTTTTGTTATTTTTTCCTATTTTTTTTAATTGTGAGGTTGGATTGGTCATTTTTTTCATTTTTTCACATAGAGAAATCGTCATGTTGTGTGGTCGGATCCCAATGGTTAGATAGGGATTATCTTATGTTTTGGACCATGCTGAAACGAGAAACATGGAGGACGTTGGTGGTTTAAATGTTATCAGAAACTTTAACTGTTTGGGGGACAAATAATTAGCTAATTTGTAAGAAAAATTTTCATCCTCTTTTCTAAAGATGAGTTTTCAAAACAAAATTTTAAATTGATAATACATTTTCCTGACAAACTAGTTTCACCTGGCTAGTCACTGGGTTGGTATTCACATCCCAAAAGTCATTGCTACTAAATTCTTCCTTACACCTCCTCAATTTCTGGAAGTGTGTTAACTTTCAGGAATTATTTGTGAGTATTGTAAAAGTTTCTTTCCAAAAAATAAGGGTTAGTAATGGTGGCAAACTCTGTCTCGATGCCATTAAAAAGTTCTCAAGATTTCTTCTTTTATTTCATCCTTACACACCAGCTGCTTTAGGTAGCTTTGAATTGACTTCCGCACCAATGGCAATCAAACTCGAGGACCACCACCCGGTGACCACATAAGGGGTTTATGCCACCGTTCCTTTGTGTGGTTGGAACGAATCATTTTCTATGTGTTCATATTCACTTAGGGGGATTTTAAGTGGAAAGAAAATGAGTTCGGTTCATTATCAATTTTGAGACTTTCGTTGGCATTTGTTTCCTAGATGTGCAGTTACATTTTCCAAAAAAATAAAAAAATGGTTGTTATTCAGAACTAAAGTTAATGGCTTTGGGTTCATTTTAGTTGCATGCTCTCACACACCTACCTATATATGCAAAATGTATTATTAGTTCTTGGATATGTTTAGTATTTTTTTCCCAATGTTGGCATGAGGATTACTTTTTTTTTTATTTCGCTTATTTATGGAGTAGTTTTTCTGTAGTCTTTATTTTTTTAAATAAAAATGAAATGCTCAAACTTAGCCTGAGTACCATTAAGCAGTTTTTAAAGCATTTTCTTGGTTTAAAGATATTGTGTTCCCTTTCCTAACTACATTAGGGTTACCTCTATGTGGACACATAGATAGTTGTGTTTTTCAATTATTCATCCCAAGTTCTAATTTCCCCTGGATGTCTCCATATTTCACTGTTTACTTAAGAATGTTTGTGTGAAAACAGGGTAGTTTAGGATATCCTCAGAATCTCCAGCACTTGTGGCATACACCAGTTGTTTGTGTGCTGTGGATGAGCTGCAGTGAGATATTGCATGACCTTTGTCTTGATGGTTGGTGGTGAACCAATATTTTTTTGTTTTTTTTTCTTCACGTGCTTCATTATTCCAAATTTTTTATGTTTAATTATAAACTGAAATAAAATTGATGGGTTCAGCAATCTTATTATAATAATAACAAATTTGTGGGTTTTATAGCTTTATTTCCGTATTTTCAATTTAAAAATGCTCTTTCCATCTTGTTCTCTTATCATTGGTCCTATTTACATAAAGTATTTTTGTTATCTCCCTCCACTCACTCACCTCCTTAAATTCTTGAATCAGCATTTTGTACAGTAACTAATATTTGTTCTGGGGACTCGCAGGGATTACTGAGGAGGGAAGCCAGGCCTCCAGTGACGATAATCATGGCCTTGTTGTGAGTTCTACTTTTCCCAACCCTGCAGTTATTTAGAGCTAATCCAAGGTTCCCCATCTCTCCCCAAAAGCATGAGAATATAATGTAAGTCCGATTTTCAGAAACTGTCTATTGCATCAGAATCTGTGTTTACTTTTTCTGCGAAACAAGGAGGAGGTGATGGGAGAGGGTAGGAGTTATTTGGTACCCTTTGTTTGAACTATGACGGACACATACATGATACTTGCAAAATGCCCCTAAATTATATTTCTCATACTTCAGCGGATAATGATAAGCTGAAGCAGTGTAAAAAAATGCAGGCCTATGTATTGCTGTCTTCCTGTTTCTGGTCCCATTCACCTCTTATCCACTGGGAAATTCTATTATAGGTTCCCTTAGGTAATGTATACATTCTCTAAAACTTTTATTTTTTCAACATGAACAATTCATCACCCACAACAGCATTAACATAGAAAAAAGTAAGCCAAAGCCACCCTGAATTGAGATTGTTTCCTGTTGAACTTAATTATACTCTAGTTTTGGCAGTTGACTTGTATAATATTACTAATTGCTGAGGAAATACAATTAAGAGTGCTTCCTGCTTGATCATATATTATAAACAAAAGATGGTACAATTTAAAAAATACCAAGGGGCAAATGGAATTTTGAATGGATTGTCTCTGTGCATATATGTGTTGTGTATAATCCTAAAATAGTTTTAACCCTTGCACTCGCTTGCTTTTTTCTCGATTTCCTTTATTCTACTCGGGATTTTAATTTTTTAAATAACCCCACAGATCTTTTTTTACCCCAAAGGCGCGGGACAGTAGTTTAAGTTAGAATAAAAAAAAACTGGAAGTGTGTTTCTTTTTTCACTAACCAAATTTTTCATGTTTATTTGGATTTTTTTTTTTCTCTATTTTCAAATTATTGATAATTCAATGAGGAAATTTTAATTACCGACATCTGTGTGCAAAAAGGTTGTTTTTAAAATTCTTCAAATGTTTCCTCTTTCCGTAAAATGTACTAGGCCAATCTGAAGTAGAGCCATTTTTTGTTAGCATCCCGGTTGAAGGCGTGAGCCATTGCTTATTTTATCTTAGTTCTGACCTATATTGTGAATACATTACATATTCTCGCTTTTGCCTCTGGCAATAAAGTATTTGAAAATGAAGTTTTGGCTCGTGAGTTGAATGTTTTTCAGCCCTCTGGTTTTCCATGGAAATCTGCTTTTAAGTGGTATAACCCTTTGCCTTAGATTCCCATTAGTTTTGGTACCATTACTGTTTTTAAAAGTACGTTTTGTGTAATGGAAGATTCATTTTGTT
>JAJQQW010000404.1:7500-18424 GCA_025583905.1 Ia io | reverse complement strand
TAAAAACTGGGATAATTTTGTTACCACTTATTTTTTTACATTTTTACTTTTTAGGCCCCCACTCTGGGGAGCCATAATGAGGAAAATTACTTTTTATTTTTCTCTGCTGTGGGCATGTGTAAAAACTCCAAGGTAGAGGGAAGTTGCTGTATATTCATAAGAATCATTTTTTTTTTTAAAAAATAATCTCACTCATTAATCACAAGTTATCTATAATTTTTGAAATTCTTTATTTTTGCATGGGAGGTTGGTTTTTCTTATGAGAAAACTGGTTACTATCCCAATTAATCAAAAAAGTGAACAGTACCAAATGTTTTTCCACCTGGCAGTTATTATTTTTCTAATCTAATAAATATTATTACTGTTTTTCTGGGCCACTTTGGGCTTATCCAGTTACTTTTTCCCAAATTTTTGGTTATTCGTGGGGGGAATTAAACTTTCCAAGAAAAAGGAGGAATTTGAAAATTCCCATTTTTCAGCAACTTATTAAAAATATAAGAAAAAAAATTACAATGTCTTTCTTTTAGTGTTTTAAAAGAACCATGGGCATATGATTGTTGTGTGTTCCCACCCACTCTGCATGTATTCTGTTTAGTTTCCCATTTAAAAACACTGGGAGGCAAAGTTTTGGACCTCATTTTAGAGGCGCTCCCAACTGATACATGAAAACAATCTTTATGGGGGGGACCTCAGTCTAACTAGAATGGGGCTAGTAGGGGTTGTCCCCTACCTAGTTTTTATTATTTTACACCACATTGTAAGTTTGATATGTTCCCCTAAAAATATAAAAAAAAAAAAGTTGGGATATATTTCCTGTATATTCTTTGGGTTGTTGGAAGAGAAGGGGAAAAGTAGGGGAAAACTTTATCTCCAATATGAATTTTTTTGTGTTTTTTTTATGGAAAGTTCCTTCAGGGGCGCCTAAAAATTTTGGTGTTACATATTCAGGCATTTCCCAGAGGGCAAGGGAGCGGCATAAAAAAAAAACAATTAAAAAAAAAATTTTTCTTTAAAAGTAAGTTGCCAAAATGGAGATTTGAGGGAGATATAATAAATAATAATTATGAGGGAGGACAACAATGTTTGGGGCTAAATTCCTTGTTTGGCACCAGCCCCAAAACTCCCTGGGTCTATTGGGAGGGTTTACATGGGGGGTTTCATTCTTCAGGAGGTCTTAAAAAAGCGTATGTTAATCTGGAAAGGGGGGAAGAAAAAAACCTTAACAGAGGTTGGGGGAAGTATACAAAAATCCCTCGGTGGGGGGGGACACCAACTGGGGACCGAAATTTGAGTCAGGGTTTTTGGTCTGATCTAAATTGGATTTTAAAAAGTGAAAGTATGCAAGCCTTCACCTTGGGGGTGGGAAAAATTAAAAAAAAAAAATTATTTTTTTTGGGTAGGGGCCGCTAAACAAAAAACGAGAAAGGAACAGCCTTCCTTCTATTTTTTTCCCTTCCATCAAGGCAAATCACATTCCAAATTTAGAAACATAAAAGCAGAATTAAAAGCAAAACAGCAAGAGCTAAAAGAAAAAAAGCCGCAGCCAACAATGGAAAAAAACCATAAGGTGGGCATTAATTTAATAAACCTTAAGGGGCCACTGTTGTTTGAAAAAAGGAGGGGAGGGAGATTAATCCAGGAATATTATTGGGATGCATGTCCCTGGGATGGAGGCTTTCCATTTTAAAAAAAAACTGAAACTAAGGCCTAGTGAATTTGGGGTTGTTGGAATTAAAAAAAAGTTTTTTTTTTTTTTTTTTTTTTTGCCAACAATTGTTGGGTTTTTTTAGTCCCCCCCCCCCTCTTGCTGGATGGTCCCCCATTAATTTTTTTTTGAAAAAATTTTTGTTTTGTGTTATTTTTGGGCCTTCTAGTGGGGGGCCCTTGTTTAAAATAGTATTCCTCCCCCCCCCCTGCCCCTCCCCTCCCACCCCCCGAGTTCCCCTAAATTTCAAATTGCGTGCGCCTGTTGTTTTTAACCCTCCCCAAAGAATTTTTGAAAAAAAATAAGGGTTCCCCCTCCTTTGCAAAGTATGTGAATTTAGTATAACAAAATCTAAGGATTTTGAAAAAATCCAAATTCCCCCCAGGGGAAATTTTTATGGGGGGAGGGGGCCCCCCCTTAACTTCCCAAATGAAAAACCTGGGGTTGTGGGGGTGCCCCCCCCCCCCCCCCACCCCTTAAAAAAAGAAAGGGAGGATAGGGAAGATTATACGACACCCCACAATACTTAAGACATGGGAGAGAAAGGCCTAAATGTGGAAAAAGATGTGGGAGAAAAAAAGTGGAATTGAAAAATGGTGTGCCCCAAACAAAACAAGGCCTCAAGAAAGTTTTGCCAACCGGGTGTTTTAAGATGCCAAGGAGCTACCCCACAAGCTAGAGAAGAAACGAGTACAACCCAGAAAGCCAAGAGGCTTTTTGTCCCTGAATTCTTCCCACCTCCCAGGACCCTCCCCCCCCCAGAAGGAAAACCCTGGGCCCCCCCACAAACAACCGTGGGAATTTTTCATAGAATTTTTTTTCCCCTTCACCTTTTTTAGGTCCTGTGGAGAAGAAAGAATACATATTTCCCCCAAATGTTGTTTAAAAAAAGGTCACACCAAAATTTTATAACCCAATTTGGTTTTTTATAGCAATTCACAAGGAAAAAACTAACACACATCAACCCAATATTTTCCTCAGCTTTAGAAAATAACAAAGCCCCAAGGGGCGGGGCCGGGCCCATTTTTGAAAATATGGAGGTGACATCCCCTGTTGGTTGGTGGTTCTCACCACAGTTGGTTGAGCCACATTTCGACTTTTTTTCATGAAACCAGGAAGGGGTCCCATTGGGTTCAACTCCTGGGGTCAGGGGGCTAACAATGCCCCCCAGGTTTTAACTGGGCTCACAAGGACGCAAAGCTTGGGGGGCAATGCATGAAGGCAGCTAATAATCAAATAAATTTCTACCTCCTTCCTCATCCATCCGGATTGTTTCCTATCACTCTCTCCCTTTTCCCCTTTCACTTCTCTTCTATTGATATATCAATTTTTAAAAAAATAAAAAGTAATTTTTAAAAAAATATAAAAAATAATAATAATAGGGGGGTTGCATTAATTTATATTTTAAATTTTGCTATTTGAAATTAAAAAAGATTACATTATTCATGGATCCTTTTTTCTTCCCTAACTCATAAAGCACAACCATAATACCATCCTAAAATATTTGGGCAAAACATACACCAAAAAATGGGAAAACTCACAAAGAATTAAAGGACACTCAGGGGCCAGGGAAAGAGTAATAAGGAAAAATATTTTCAAATGGATTATTTTTTTTTATTTTCTGACTTTCGTAGCGACTGGTGCAATCCAAAATTCCATGCGCCCATTGTAGGCTCTCTGCGGAAGGGGGCCTTTGGGCCGCTGTTCCAATGCCCGCGGCCCCAGAGGGCCCATTGGCGGGCCGGGCAACGGATGAAATAAGCTTGGCCTTTCATCGCCGTGGGACAATACGGGGGGAAACCAATGCAATTCTTGCCAGGGGGGGCCACTCACGGCTCTGCCCGCTCTCAAGGGCCAGGCTTGCCCTTCCCACCCCACCACGGGGCCTGGGGGGGGGACTCCAAGGGCCGGGGATTGAGAGAGTGGGGGGGACTTGGTGTGCAACCAAATCCTTGTGGGCTATAGGGCCGCCACAGATATTAGTTGATGGGTGTGGATTTGGTTAATTTTTGGCATTATTACCCTTTTATTTAAATAGGAATTGTAATCCAGGAAAAAATATTAAGGTATATAAGTTTCCACTCTATTTTTTAAACAACAATTATTTTAGATTTTCTGTTAATTTAACTTTACATTCTTTTTATAAAAGAAAAAATATTATTGGGATATATTCATTAGTATCCATTTTAAAGTAAAAAAAGTATACCCAAAATTCCCTGGGTTGTGGGGTGAAAATTCCTGGAAAAATGTTTGAAAGCAAGCAAAAGAAAAAGACAATATGCTTGTTCCCATTTCCAAGAGAAAAGAGATTTTCTTAAACCCACAAGAAAAAACCCAGAAAAGCAAAAAACCCAAAACAAAAACCTGTTTAAATCGCGTCAGCAAAGGTTTAACGGAAACCAATTGCAATCTTTCCTTATAAAAAGGGCATAAAATGAAATGTTGTTTCCAATCCCACAAAAATTAAATTCTCCTGTTTGTTTGCCCAAAGGTCACCTCCCCCTTATCCATCAGTGGATGATGGGACCACTACAAAGAACCTCTCGTTTTTTCCTGTCTCCTAGGTTTGGCAACACAGGTTGATCAAACATTGAAGAGACCTTGACCCAACCGTCCCCTCCTTTATCCTGTAAAATCACAATAAAAAATCTGTAAAAATAAAAATTAAAAAAAAAAAAAAAATAAAACGTAAAAAACACAAAAAAAAAAAAGCGGTTTTTTTTTAAACTGAGTTTTATGCTTCATCAGACCCCAGCACTGACCTACTTTCGGAGTTGGTTCTTAAATTAATCCGGCGATATTTGTAATTTGGGGTGTCCTTTATGATGGCTTTCACTCTTGGGTTTCCCTGTGCCTTCCTTCTAATTAAGTCAATCCAACATCCTGGCATAATTTGCCCAATTTCCTTCTGTCACTGTTGGGTGGAAAATAATATGGGTTTCGAGAGGAAAAAGTAAAGAATATAATGCTGTTTTTATTGTTTCTCTTCTCTATTATTTCTTTCCTTCATTGCTCCTCTTCCTCGTATCTCTGGATTCCTGCTTGGCTTATCCTCACTGCCACCCCACCCTCTTAGCATTGTATAGTCCCCCTATATTTTCCTACTTTCCTGGCATAAGTCCTGAGGGTTAACTGTGGGAAATGCAATGGCCAATTGGCAAAGAGTGTCAGGTATCAGGTGAAATATGAAAGATTATGCTCATACAAACATTGGAAACTGACCAGGGTAATCCTACCAATCAACAGAGAAATATGCAAATTAACCACACCTGCTACACTCAAAAGCCAGCGCCCACCAGCCAATCAGGAAGCAGAGTAAATTCTAATAAACGCCAACCAAGATGGCCCCCCCCCTTACAGCCACAAGACCAGCGGGGAGGCCTATAGGTTTTTCCCCAGGCAATGGAGGGAAAGCCAAGCTTTTCCCCCAAGCCCCTTGCTTGGCCTAAGCCTACACGCAAAGGCTTACAAAAAACAATAGTTTCAATTATAAGAAAGATAAATAAAAAAATCCCAGATACCTGCAATCCCAGAAGGCCCTGGGCCTCCGCTTAAGAGAGGGAGCATTGGGTTTTCCCAGCAATGGAGGAAAGCTGGGCTTCCTGGGGGGGGTTGCCTGTCCGGGGCCTCCGCGTAGCCTCCTAGAGCCTGAATTATAGATGAGAACATCAAGCCACCATGTCACCAACAGGCTGGGTTTTCCGGCCACCGGCACCGAGCAGTCGGCTTGGCTCCTCCACTAGAAGGCTCTGAACCCTGGGGACACCCTCAAGAAGGCAAACCAAATCCAGAAGCCCAAGCCATCCGCTTGATGCACCCAGAGGCCTTGGCAGGGCCTATAATAATAAAAGGGTACCCACAGGTCCCTAATTCAGACTGGGAGATCCCCCAAGGGAACCCCCCGGACATTCTGATTCGGGGAACCATGTTTCCCAGGGCAAAAACCAGCCTGAGGCCCCCACACGCCCTAGAGGGGAGGCCAGCCCCCACACTCTATCCTAAATCTAATAAAAAGAGTAAAAATAGCCCCAGATTTTATCATCAACTGCAAAAAAAAACACACCAATACATAAACCCATGGGGCCCCCCATGTGGGTTCAAAAGATCCCTGCCCCCCCAGTTTGGTAGTTGGGGGGGGGTCAGTTTGGAGAGGTGAATCAGGACAGCGGGGATAGGGGGCAGTTGTGGAGTGAGCAGGGGGGGGCCAGTGAGGAGGGAAGGAGGGGGGTGAGTGGGCCAGCAGGGGGGGAAGTTGGGGGGGGGGAGAGCTGAGAGGAGGCGGGCAGAGGGAGGCAGATGTGTGGGGGTAAAACGAGCACACTGGCAAACGGGAGGGCAGTTGTGGGGGTAATCAGGGCCAGTGGGGCTGATGGGGGAGGCATTTTTGTTGGGGGTGAGGCAAAGGGGCTGGAAGGCAAAGGGGGGGGCAGTTGGGGTGAGGCCATAGGGCCGCCAAGGAAACGGCAACAGCCGAACTCGCAGGTTTTTCAGGAGGGGAAGGCAGGGGGGCGCGAGACAGAGGGAGAGTCCCGAGGGGCCTCACAGGGTCGCAGAGTGGTTAGGAGGGGTGCAATCAGGGAGTCCAGGCAGGCAGGAGGCAGGGAGGCGGGTTATGAGGGCCAGCAGAGACAGTAGTCCCAGGATTGCGAGAATCAGAGAAAAGGGGAGGATGTCCGAAACTGTCACTACTTTTTTTTTAACTTTCCATGTCCCGACTTAGAAGTGGTTAACATTTCATTTGTTTTCAAAAAGAACTTTTTACTTGTTTACTTTTCTAATCTTATTACTCCCTATAAGAAGTTTAGAAATGAAAGAATTTGGAAATGATTGACTAGAAAGAAGTATTGGTGCCAAGAAAAAAGAAAAAAAAAGACCTAAAGAAAGGAAGAAAGAGAGATGAATTAATAAAATAAAGAGAAAAAGGAAAGGAATTAAAGTAAAAGTGGGGTAGAAAGAGACAAAAGAAAAAGAAAAAAGATAAGAAAGTGTGAATACGTGGGGAAAGAAAAAAGTAGATAAAAAAGAATAAAAAAGAATAGTACTAGTAAATGGCTTAAAAAAAGTGACAAGAAAAATAACAAGGGAATAATGAAGATAACAAAGAGGTCAATTTCAGGAAAGGGCCACATCTGGCCACACTGGCTTTCTCTTAGGGAAACCAGATTTTCAATAATAACGACAGTGTTTGGTTTTTAAGTCTCGCTTAGAAGTACAGTGTGATGAAGTCGAAAGCTTTGGGCCTGAAAGAAAATACTCTAGTCCGCTTGAATACTGTCCTAGTTGACTGATCACTGATAAGTCATTTCACCCCTCTATTTTTGTTTTTCCCAAGGTAAACTAAAACATAATATGGCCTTTTTGCTCTCCTGTTAAAACTAACGAATATACCATACTCTAAACCAATTTTTAGTTTAAAATGTTTAATCATTAGTCACCATGGGGATATCATTTTTAAGTTTTCTGCATTTAAATTCATACACTTAGGTTTTTTATTGCAATTTTACACATATTTTAATTTTCCTTCTATAACCCATTTTTATATCCTAAGAAGAATGGTATAACACAATGAAAAAATATCATAGTACAATTTTGTTTTATCTTAAGCTGTCTAATCTATGAACAAGGAGAAATGTTGCTAGAATATTTTTTAAAAATGTTTAGTGTGAGAATGTCTCAATGTAAAAATTAGTTTTTCTTGCACTAACTGAACAAATGTGACTTTTTTTAAGGCCTGAAAGACACAGTGGAAGGCTATAGGTGATTGCCATCCTAGAATACGACGGAGAGAAACTAAATGCTTTTAGATCCAAGAAAACAGGAAATACAGCCTAAATGGGTGACTTACACATATGGCCATGTTGATTAGTAATGGCAGATTGTGTTTGACACAGGCCTCAGCTATAAAACAGGAAGCCTGACGCTCTCCCAGTCCCTTCAACTTTTGGCCATTCCTTTGGCCATTGTTTGCATAATGAATGCAAAGATGGCATGCCACTTCTCCCAGGCCCAAGATGGCTGCCCACTTCTTCTCCAGGCCCCAAGAATGGCTGCCACTTACTCCGAGGCCCCCAAGATGGCTGCCACTTCTCCAGGCCCAAGTATGGCTGCCACCTTCCCAGGCCCCAAGATGGCCCTGCCACGTCTCCAGGCACCAAACGCAGGAAAGGGATAAGCATGCTGGTATTATCCTTTTTTTTTATGACTATAAGGGAAATGCCCAGATTTTCTGGTTTTACATGCGCACCCCTCTGGAACTGAAAACCATTCGTGGAAACGGGAAATGAGATTATTAATGAATGACCTAGAACCAATCATGTACTAATGTTTTCTGTGGCGAAAGTCAGGAATCCTTCATTGGTTTTGAAAAGAATCAGGTTTCCTCTTAGCAAGAGGAGGAAAAGGATAATGAGGCAACTAGGTGGGCTAGCAAACATGTTGACATCCGTAAGAGAACCTATAAGAGCAGACAATCCTAGAAAAAGGTGTTTAAATTTGGTAGTTGTAGTTCAAGAATGTACACAGGATAAGATATTTTAAACTAATGGAATAATAACTCCTTTTTAAAAAACTAAAAAGATAGCCCGAAAAAAGATAAATTTGAGTGGAGCCATCTCGTGAATGACTATGAGACTGAAAGCCCAGGTTAAAATCATAAAGAATTGCAACTCATGAATAATGGGTTTAAAAGAGAAACAGAAGGGTAGGGTGATTTGCCCTCCCTATCTAAGGTAAAACTGACTCCTGTTTCAAAACACTAGTTAAAGGTCCCTCCTTGTATCCACTTTTTTTATGGATTCCCCCCCTTTCTCCTTTTTCTCAATATTATTATTATCTTTGACCCTATTTCGCAACTGATTTTTCTCACGTTTTCTTTGTTAATTTACCTTCAGTTTTGTGTGATCATTTCTTTTAGACTCTTTTGACTCACCATCTACTTTGTGTTTTTCTTCAATATTAAATCTGCAGTGTTGCCACATCTTGATACTTCTAATAACCTCATTGGGTATTCCTCCCATACCTCTTTTTTAAGCTCTTTCAGAGACATGCTCAAACAGTTGTCCCCTCCTTCTGCTGAAACCAGAATTATTCTCCGTGAACTTTCTATCACCAGGCGTCCGTCCCCCCACCAATACAACGCACACTTTTCATTACTCCTTCTTTCCTCTTTAATAGACCACTTGTGGCCTTTATTTGGGCTTTTGTAATTATTGCAGATGTAAGTGTAGGCAAACAAAGCCCATTTTTTCTTTTCACGCAGACCTAGAACTTATATAATAGCGATTCCTTCTCTCATGCTCAACCTTGAATCCTTTCCATTTTAATAAATTTCCAGCCTCGTTCCACATTCACGAACACTTTGATCTTTCCTGATCCATGGTTATAAATCTTTTCTTGTTTTAATCCCTTTGCCCTTCAACCTGGCTAGCTACCAACAAAGAGGTGCTCAGCAAAGATGTATCCATAGCCAGAACTTGAATTGGGCCCTTCCTTGCCCACAGCATAGCCTATGGGGAGAGGTCAAGCCTTGGCAACATCTTACTGGTGTAACCTCCATCCCTCCTTGCATACAGGGCCAGAAAGCGGGGAGGAAAACAAGAGGCTAGAGGTTTTAGGATTAGGCACAATTTGGAACAACCAGAAAGGGGCAGGAGGAAAATAGCGCCTTTCTCGCAGAGGCTGTTTCTAACTGGAGTTTAAGGAAATAAATAAAATTAAACCTAGAACCTCTCAGATTTTTAAGAAGAAGATTATATTATTCTTTACCACTCTCCAAACTATTCTCCACACTATTAAAACCCAGACTGGTAGAATTTCCAACGCCAAATGAAAAAGTTTAGCAAAAAATTCTGGTGAGCCCCGAGGAGTGGTCCCCAAATAACAACCAGTCAATTTGGGGATGAAAATGAATTTTCTCATTCATTAAAGAACATGAGTGAGTTCCCCTAAGTGGCTAACATATGCCAGGTACTGTGGATTATACTTAACTGCCGCCTGTTAATTTAATTCCTCCATTGCACTTCATTTTCTTGAACCGTGTACATAATAAAATTCAAAACAGATCTTTACTTTATAATAGCATCAAACAGCGATGTCCTCATTAAAAGGGAGCAAAACACAGGTAGTTTTGCCCCTAATTTACTTTAATCAATTTATTACAGTTTGTAAAAGTATTCCATTAAAGCATGCAAGAACCTCAAAAAAATGCACTAAATGAAATCATCGTGATAAAGTGATCCTGAAGCATGTATTTTAAAAAATATGAAATGAGAAGTGAAAAAGAATGCTTAGACAAATTGACTAAGCCATGCATAAATGAGTCCTAAAAAGAGCAGTACAAAAATTTTAGTGGGAACCTATTCAATCCTAAAATTTCCCCAAAATTGTGGTTGGAATGGTATTATCAAAAAAAAAAAAAATTGGGCCTGAAGGCCCTGGTGGGGGAGGAGCAGCATCCAAGTAAAAAGTGGGGTCCCCAAAGGGGGACATCTATAATACTCCAACAGTAAAGATATGTTTATTAAAAGGGACTTGGCCAGTGTTTCTCAGTGGTTAGAGCCACTGACCACGCTCTGAAGCAGTCCTTTGGGTTCTTTTTCCCAGTCAAGGGCACAACGTACCGTTGGGTTGCAGTTCAAACCCTGGCCCCCTGGTTCCCCTGGCATATTTCATGTAGGATCAACCAATTGATGCGTCCTCTCACAAATTCTCTCTCTCCTCTCTCCTCTCTCTCTCTGTTCCTCTCTCCTATTTGCCGCCCATCCTACTGCTTCTTAAAAAACCATGGATAAAAATTCATTCTCCAGGTGAATAATTTAACAAAACAAACCAAAAAAAAGGGAATAAACTGCCTTAAACCTATGAGTTGGAGGTGGTATTTATTTATAAGAGGGAAGGGCTGAAAATCGCTAGGTGTTATGGGAAATACTGATTGCCTTCTGAGCCCATCCCGGCTTTAAGTGGGCGCCTATAAAGACCATTTAATAGAAATACCCTTACTGTTTCCCAAAAATATCCCAAAGGATGGGGAAATTCGAAAGGAAACCAGCATCCTGTAATCGACAATGTATAAATGTGGAAGACTAGAAGTTACTATTTAAAAATGTGGTAGGACTTAAGTTTTAAAGCAAAAATCAAAAACCCCCCCCCCCCCCCACCCCCTACAGACAAACGTAAACAACAAATGTGCAAATATGGGGCTTTGAAATGGAAACAAGGGAC
>JAJQQW010001144.1:0-18230 GCA_025583905.1 Ia io | reverse complement strand
CCCTTCAAAAATTTACATATGGACTTTGAAGCTTGTCAATAAAAAAAAAAATACATATCAAATCACAATTCAAAAAATGTTAACTCCATCTATTGAAAAAAATCCGCATTTTAATGACACACCTAGTGTCCTTGACTGGGAATAAAGGAAATAACCCGAGGCTCTTTGGGTCTGTGGTGCAATGCCTACCACGACCAAACCATCCGGGGTATAAATACTTCTCTAGTGTGTCCCAAGGCAGTGGGTCATGCAGCTTTTTTCCCTTTTTTTGCTTCCCATGAGGTGATTGGGGAGGACTCCACTTATTTCTAAAAAAGCCCTGAGTCACCTTGGGGAAAAATATGGGAATTAAATGGGTTTCCCTGGGGACCACGTTATATGCCTTTCCGGACACACGGTCTGCCTGGTCCGGGGAGACGGGCTACTTTCTGCTGGAATGCACCTCTCCTCTGTCTCCTTCCGCGCCTGCCCCCCCCCCCCCCACCCCCCCATGGAAATTTTACCAACCACCCTCTTTAGAGTAGGCTCTCCGCCTCCCCCCCCCCCCCCCCCCCCCCCCCCAAGGAAAGCTGGGCACATTTTCTCTTTGGCCCCGCAAGGCCACCTCCTCTTTCCACGGGCACCACCTTTTAGGCAGCACTCTTTTTTGCTATACGGGGTGCGTGCTTCAGCCCTTCTAATTGGTTTTCCGGGGAAGCCATGGGCTGCCCCTCAAAATGTCTGTCTTTTTTTTTCGGTGAGTCCACCTTTGAAAAAAAAAAAAAAGACCATCCCCTTTCGATTCGCAATGTTTGATTTTTTCGGGTCCACCATTTGCACAAGAAAATTAGTATCTGCACTAGCCTTTCCCCGATTGCAGCTCTGTGACCCCGTCTTACATTTTCCAGTTTTTTGTTTTCCCCCCCTTTTCCCCAAAAAGGTTAGGGTTATAAACGATAAGGGGGTAGAGCTTGGGTGGGTGGGAGAAAGAGAAGAAATCTCGGACTAAGAGTGCACTTGGGGGCCCAAGTGGAGTTTTTTTAATTACTTTTTTCCGAAGCCTTCTGTTTTTTACAACCCAGGAATTTTTGTTCTTCCCACGGACCGTTATTTTCTGTAACGTGGTTTTTCCTTTTTCCTTGGGTTTTATTGTCGTCTTTTTTTTTCTTTTTTGGGTGCAAAAGACATGATTTCTGTTCCTCAAAGCTCCCTATTTTCACATTGTACGCTGATGGGGTATGATGCTTTGGCTTTGCCCTCGTGTTTTACGGGGGGACTGCTGTGTTGTGGGTCCCAGGCATAAGGCCCAGGGAATCTTTAAATTGTTTCCATTTCCTTATTTTTATTTCTTTTTGGGGTTGGTCATGGAGTATGTCCGATTTCCTAGGGGTTATGGACGTTTCCAGATTTGGTGCTTCAGGGGTGAGGTCGTGGGGTAGCGCCCTCATGTTGGAATTACCCTGTTACGTGCATTGATTTCCCCCTCAACTTCTGAAAGAGGGACACTGTCTGGGGAGCTGGTTCTAGGGCCTTATGGGACTCCCCCATTCGAAAAAACTCACTTATGCCCCCCCGATGAATTACCTATGGGGAAGCAGGGCCCTCCTCACTGTGCCCCCTCACTCCTTCACCAGACTTTTAATTGCCTAAGGGCACCCGGGGTCCCCGGAGGGGCAATTTCCCCCCCCTCCTCTGACCGACCCCTTTTTCACTCAAATTTCTTAGTCCCTATTCCCCGCCCTCACTCTGTGAACTTCATGTGCATTGTCAGCCAAAATACCAACCCCCACATTTCCCCCCTCCGAATTGCCTCCCCTGGTTCCCCTACCCCTTGATTTTAGTCCCCGTCCGTCAATTCACAGTGACTGACTTAATTGAATTTCCCGATTCTACAGAAAAAAGGGAATGTGGTGCCTCCAAGAGATAACTCACCCAGGTTTACCCCCCTGGGTGCTGGGGGGACCCGGGTGCAAGGGGCCCCTTGCTGGATCCGACACCGGTCCCATCCCCTGGGGCTCCCCGGGGTGGCTGCTTTGGGAAACCTCCCCTCGTATATGAGGGAAGTAAGGGCTTTGCTGCGCTCCCCTGTAGTTTAAAAGATGATCTTTTTAGTGCCTTTGAACTCTGCCGGAAAGGGGAATTACTGATTTGTGCCTTGGGGGAAAAGGAAGGGGGGTTCGAAATTCTCCCCTATTTTTCCCTCAAAATAAAAATCGCACTGGGCCCCCACGAAAATTTTTTTATGCCAATTGGGGGGGGAAAAGGGTTCCCTGGAAAGGGGGAGAGATTGGGTCAAAAGGGGTGAGGGCATTCCCTTATCTTGCAGGGGGGGGACTGCTCTTGCCCCACCTGATGTGGGCCATTACCTTGATATCAGACAAAGGGGGTGCCCCCGCGCCTTTGGTTCTGCCCTCGGGCTCCGGAAAAAAGGGAAGTCACCATTTCCCGATATCTTTTGATTTTGGGAGACCTGCTGCCAGAAACAATTGCTCAGCTCAGCCCCTGATTCAGATCGAAAGTCACAAGGGCAGGCCCCGTCCTGAATCAGGCAGTGATCCGCACCGTTTCCCCCCTCTGTGTTCCTTCGGGGAGCATGACCGTTCTCCCCCGTCACGGGCCTACTTTTGGTACACCCTGAAGAGATGAGCCCCTGCCTGTGGGATTGCATTTCCCTTAACCCACGCCTGCCTCTTCCTGAGGGGTTGCACGGGGAACCCTGTCTAGGGGCCCATTGGGGGGGTGTGATTTGCAAGTGTGCCCCATGTTGATCCTTGGCAAAGTTGCGCACTTTTGCCTGTGCTTACTTTGTCGCTGCGCTTTTTGCGTGCCAGGGCCCCCCCCAAAACTTCGCCGAGCTTGTTTGTAGCCTGGGGGCCGTTCCCCTTTCTGGGGCCCGAGGCCTTATGCTCATTTAGTCCTTTTCCTTTTCCGCCTGTTTTTTTTTCCCTTTAAACCCCTTTCCCTTCAGAGATAAAGCCTGTCTTTTTTTTTTCCTTTGCCATGGCTTTTTTGATTTTTTTATCCTCTGCTGCCCCCTTTGGGCTATTTAAAAAAATGATGCTCTTTTTTTCGCCCTTCATCCTGCGCATGGCCCCCGCTGCCATTGTGGCTTTCTTGAAGGCATGCCTTTTCACTAAAGGTTTGTGCCGCATGGTCACAGTAAAGGGGCAACTTTTAGGTTGGTGTGTCAAATTTCCAAAAAATGAGCTAAGGGGTAGTGTGTCCTTTGGGGAAAAATAACCCAAGACCTTTGTCGAAAAATGTTTCTTCCTAGGAGAGCAAATTTTTTCATCCTCGGCGCGGCCGCGTGTCATCAGAAAGGTACGCGGTCAGTGCTGACCGCGGCTGGGGTTTTCCCAACTGGTCTAGGAGCTAGGTGTTATTTCTGGTTGTAGTGATGTTTCTCTCTAAGTTTCAAACCTTTGGAGAAGTCCTGCGAAGGTAGTGGGCGATTTGGGAAGTCTCCTTTACTGTGATGATCTCTGCTGCAACCGGTAAGTGATTTATGGGAGAGCAGTTTATTCTTTCAATTTGGAGGCTTTGCCGTGTACATTGTAAGGGCAACAATGGGTGTAGGAGTGCAGTTTGGGCCGTACTGTGAATGTTCTGTTTAGCAGCTCATTTTTCTTTCCTTGTGGCCACATGGAGTCTTCGCCAGACCAATGTTTCCCTTATTGCTTTCCTGGTTCCTGCTATGCAGGGGCACTTTCCCGCCTCTTGTGCTATTGGCTTCGTGAACCCTCATTACCTTCTGCTATATGGACTGCCACAGTTATTGTTGGGTCCTAGGCTTTGTCTTACATGACAGTTTTGGCGCTGCAAACGAAATTTATTCACAGGTTACTTTTCTCCCCATAACTGCTTTTGTTGGCATTGTCCTGGAGACGTTCGGGATGTTGCTCCACATTCCTTATGTGTCCACACTTTCAGGCTTACTTATCCAGTGTTTTCACTGTCCTCGTTCAATACACGCCCCCTTGTGGGGTGTTTGGCTTCACGCCAGTTTTACAGTTTCATGTATCGGCGAGTGTCAGCACCGCATGCTTCTTCTGACACTTTTGCAGTGCGATGCTTGCAAAAAGACAAGACTTTGTTCTCTGCGTTATGTTCTTGTTTTCTTGTATTATCGTCTCGCTGACACATTGGTTTCAGGGTTTTTCATACTATCTTCTCTCTCTTGTCAGGACACATTGTTGTCATGTGTGGGTATGTTTCCCTCTAGAGATCCTGTTTTTGTGAGACCCAATAGCAGTTGTCTTTGAGACATAATCTAGTCATTTCTTGACTGTCAGTGCTGTTTGTATGAAGTTGCGCCCTCCACTTGCGCTTTCATTGCAGTTTTCCCATGTTGTTCCTTTCCCTCCTGAATACATTTTACTTGTAGTTGTTTTTGAGGGCATTTTTGTATTTGCACCACTGTGCTTCCTTCCAGCAAACACTGCAATTCCATCCCCACCTCACATTGTCATCCAATTTGTGGGTGGGTTTCTAAACGTTGCTTATGGTGCACACGACTGATGTTTCCATAATTGAATTTTTTTGCTGGTGTACCATTGGCTTCATGCCGGGTTCCACCTAGGTACAAGTCCCAATGTACCCGTCGAATGTGATGCAGTTGCGTTGACGTGTCAGGACAAGCTCCAGAGTGCAAAGCCGTAGCCCAGGCAGTTAGTGAGCAGCGAATGGGGGGGGGCCTACCTTGCTTTCACTCTTGTCCAGTCAGGGCCCCTCCTCTTGCCACCCAAGTAAGCCTCTGGTAAACTATTTCCCCCCCATGCACTTATTCCCTTCTCCAACTGAGAGATTTTTGTCTTTGTTGAGGTTAATCGCATGCCTGGTTTTTTTCAGTAAAAAGTGGTATGGCTTCGCTAGTTCATGTGTCTCCAGATGTTGACTTTGTGAAGGACAAGTCTCCTTCTTGTGAGAACGACTGTGGATTCTGCATCCAGTTTTTTCCCGGTTTACTTTCTTTCCACTCAGTTCCTAAGGCCACACCCTGTTGCGGTCAGTTTCATCAGAGTCACCCTTATTGTCTGGTCCCTTCCCTTGCCTGGCTCACTCTCGTGACTGTTTGTCTACCAAGTTGGGAGGGAGGCCCACCCCTTATTGCCTGCCTAGTGTATGACGATGCTAGATGGTTCCTCATTTTCATGGACAATTGTGTTTGGCAACTTAGATTGCACATAATATAAACAACCCCAACGAGACTACTATCCCTTCCTTATGTGGAAGATTGTTCAGGTATTTTGCCCTTTTGTTGGGTTGGCGCTCCCATGTTCATGTCCCATTATTTCTCTGTGCCTTCTTCACTTGCAACAGTTTTCAACGATGGTTGAAATAGTTTTTTTTTTTAATAAAAATATTTTTTTTACGCTTATTGATGTTATTTTTAGTTTACCAGAGAGGGAAGGGAGAGAAAGGACATAGAAGAAGTTAGAACAACGATGGAGAAGAGGAAACCACTCGAAATCAGCACCATACCCCCCCCTATGTGGCGGTTTCACGCATGCATTGATCTTTCAAAACACGTGTGTGTCACCGGATGTTGAAAACCCCTGGGGAAAGAAACGCATCTAAATCCCCATGGAGCTAGTGGGTCCTCTTGTTTACCATTTGATTTGTGCTGAGCACTAAAATTTGCTTAAACTGCTAACACTTATTTGAGGTCCCATTCAGGTTGGTTCCTTCTTACTCCAACAGACTTTTAATCTGGGGTACTCCAAATGCCTAAGGCAGGCCCGGGTGGAAAAGACCCCAAGGGGCCCCAAAAGAGCTACATGGTGTGGCCTCGCGACTCTGTCCAGTTGTAACATTGCAGCGATACCAAAGGGGCTTTAGGAAACCAAAACTGATGAGGTAATCCGGACGTGCTAACGTCTCACGAGGTGGGAACAGGCCATAGTTGCTCAAAGGACACTTAGGAGTTGACTTGCTGGGGAAGGGTTATTGAGTCATTCCCCCTTGCACTACTAAACCAGTAGGCAATTCCTGTGGTTTTTTTATTTCACATCGCATAGTAGCTCCTCCTGGACTTGCCCCTAATATTTATACACTCTGCCCAACCCTCCTAGTTTAGGTTGCCACGTGTCAGTTTCACTAAGTAGGCAAGTTATTTTCCCCCAGTTTACTCTGAGGTTGTTTTTTTCTAACTTGGTTGAGATGTTTGCTAGCGTTTCGGTCCAGTGGCTACCAGTTCCCTCTGGTTACACTAGCATCGTTAACCGAATAGTCAAAAACCTCCCGGGTGACAGAGGCTAAAGGAGTTACTAGGCCCCAAGTGGTAAAAATTCTGTAAATTGTCCCCTGCCTTCCCATAAAAGTTGTGGGGGTCCCCCCCCCCCGCGGTTGCTTCCCCTCTATTAAACCCTCGTGTCCCCCATGATTGCCCCCCACACTCATGCCTGAGAGCGGGGGAGCTAAGATAGCATTTGGCATTTTTTCCCTTTTTTCGTGTCAACGTTCCTAAAAGAGCCAGTGAAAAATCTGTTGGCTTTGTTCGTTTTAAAATTGCCCATCCCCACCCCCATGGTGGGCTGGTCCTTGTTATGTCTGGTAAAGATTTTCGCGCCCATCCTAAGCTTTGAGGTTGGGGTCATGTGCCCCCTGGTTCTTTCCCTTAAGGTGGGGGCTGACGTGGTTTGATGTGCTGGGGGCCCACTAAAGACTGGATTCACGGGGGGATCCCAGGCGCCCAACGGCCCCCCCCCTCCCCTTGGTTTTTTGGCTAGTGACCATGTCCTCAGGGTTTTACCTGCTGTCCTCCTGCAAGGGCCCCCCCCCTGGGGGTTAGGCGGGAGGTGCAAATTGTGGGAAGTTGCGGGGGTGGTGTGAAGAACGTGACATTGATGGTATCCAGGGGTTTTTAGGTTTGGAATGGGGACGGTATCCCCCCTCTTCTTCTGGGGTTTTTGTGATGGCCCCTTTGTTTGCTGTTGTAATCATTTAAGTTTGTCTACCCCATCCTCCCCCTTCCTGTTCCCCAAGTTGTTCTTTTATTTTTGTGCCCAATTTTAATTACTCCCACCCATCCAGTTCCCTTCCTTGCTCCCCCTTTCCACTGTGTTTTTGTCTGGTTAAATCCGTGAGAGGGTGGAGCGGTTTGGCAGGAAATTTAAGGGGCCTTTTCAGAGTACCCACCTTGCCCCGGGCTTAAACAAGGCCCAGAGCAAGGGTTAGCGTCCCCTGGGCAGTTACCCCCCCTATTTAGGGCCCCCCTGGAAGTTCCAGGATGGCCAGAAGTTTAGGGAGGGGGATTGCCCCATGAGCTTGCGTCATATCCTCCTGATCCCGAGCCGTTCCCTTTAAAGGCTTCCTCCCTTATTAAGGGGCTCCTTCAAGATATGGTTAGGAGGGGTCATATAAAACAATTGTGGTGTAAAGGATCCAGGGAGTATAATGGGTGTAGGTTGATTAACATTTTATATACAGGGTTTCCCCCTAGGGTTCGATAAATTGTTAATATAGACACTTTTGAATTAAGTGTATAGCTGGCAAGATAGGTTTTCTTCATTTCGCGTACATTTCATTTTCCAGGGTTAAATTGGGTTAATAGAGGGCTTACATGTAACACAGTGGTGGTTAGGGGTTTTCGTGGATTTAGGGCCTGTAATTGCCAGTTAAGTGATTAGGAAACCAGTAAAGCGTTAGCTGGCTTTTGGCTTCAGGCTCCTTTAACTTAGGTCCTTCCCCTGGAGGCCCGGGATAGCCGGCTTAGCAAAAAAAATTCCAAAATGCATGAAAAAAGTTTAGGAAAACCCATCCCCCTGTCCCCCCCCCCCTCCGGTGGGCCCATAGTTTTACCTCAGAATTGATGAAATCCTATGGTTAGTTTTTTTGCTGCCTTGGTTGATGAAAAGGGTAAAGGGGTAAAGGGGGGATTGCCAGGGGGGGGGGGGCAAGGTGTTGCCAACTCATTGGCCACTTTTAGTTGGGTTAGGATTAGGGTTCGGGTTCAGGTTAGGGTTATGGTATTTTAAACATTTGGAATTCACAAGTTATGAGCTTAGTCACTGGACAAATATAAATGTGCACTGAGAATTAAAATGTTAGATGGGGAATTATTTAGGAATGTGTTCATATACAAAGAAATACATGTTCAAAAAAATTTAAATATTTTAAACAACACAATTTTTTCATGGGGAAATCGTGTTAAAAGAGTAGAAGTGATTTTTGCGATCCTTTTTTAAAATTTATTTTTCCCATCAAAATGGTTGGTGTTTTTTGGAAAAAAAGGGGAAAAAAAAAGGAAATTGGGGGGAAAATTTAAAAAAATTATTTCATAGAGTATTTTCCCATTTAAAAAGAAATTTAAAAAAATATAAAATTAAAATGAAAAACTGGCTAGTTTTTCAAAGTAGTAATAATGTCCCTTTAAAGAGCTTGTATGATACCGGTTTTAAAATTTTTTTTAAAATTCTCAGAGGTAAAAAATTAACAGACCAGGGGATGTTTTTAAGAGTTTTTTCAAAAACCCTCAGGAATATTTTTTTTAAGAACATTAACACTTAATAAATGTTGAAATAACTGTATTCAAAGGGCTATGAAAGGTTTGGTAGTCTTCTTTTTTTTTAAAATTTTCATTTTTTCCCCCTTTTGAAATTGCTTGTTTTTTCTCGATTCCTTTATTTACTGGGGGTTTTAAATTTTTTTTAAGTACCCCAGATTTTACAAAGGGTTGGCAGTGAAAAAAAAAACTGGGTTTTCTTTTCATACAAACTTATTTTTTTTTGGTTTTTTTTATATTTAAAATTAATTGATACATTAAAAAAGAGTAATTTTAATCTCTAAAATTTTTCATGGTGTGATTTTTTTTGAAAATTCACCCAAAATTGAAGCCCGGGGTTTTACATTCACATGTTTAAATTAATCAGAACTTTGGGGGGGGGGGAAATGCAAAGGGAGAAAAACCAATATCCAATAAACCCTGTGTCATGAAAAACATCTGTGTTATGCTAATAGAAACCTAAAAAAACCTGGAGACGAAAAAGATAAGGAAGGTTCTTTCCCGGGGAAAAGGGGATGCAAGCCCCAAAAAGGCTGTGCAATGGACTCATGCCTTGGACCCCCCTACCAGTTTGGTGCCCTATGAAAAAGATAAGTTAGGTGGGTGGAATCAGTTGAGTTGGCTTTTTACATTTTACTTGCCCTTTTCATGCTAATGAAAAAAAGAAAAGATACTGGAAAAATAGAAAAAAACCCCCCCCCCCCGCGGTTAAAACAAAGTGTCGATTTGGGGGCTCGACATACGAGCTGCACCGATGCTAACCGTGTCAAGTCACACTCGACATCCGAGTGAAAGGGGGTTTAAAGTGCTGTTTTTAATATGAAAAAAGGGTTTTTTTTAAAAACATTTGGGAATTTCCAATGAATGAGTTTAAAACCTTTAAGCTTTTTAAACCCTTAAAGTGCGGGTGTCATAAAGGGGGGAGGGGCCACATGGACGGCTAAAGGTGCTCAGGTGGAAAAGGGTTTGGGCCGGGGGACCCTGTAGGAGTGCTGATGTCATCAAGGGGGAAAGGGGCCCCCGGGGGACAGCCAAGTATGAGGTGGTTTTTAAAGGTTTGGAGCCAGGGGGACCGCCGGGAGTGTAAAAAAATCAAAAAGATAGCTGGGTAGTGTTCAAAGTTTGTAATAAAGTACCTTTAAAAAGAAAGGGATGATCCTCTGTTTTTTAAAATGGTAGAGCTTATCCTGGGGGACTAAAGGGTCCCAGGGGGTTTTGTTCCAAACCCGATCAAAGTTTCTCTCTCATCGATGTTTCTTTTAAATCCCTATCCTTCTCCCCTTTCCCCTTTTTGTAAACAAAAACAATAAAATTTATTTTTAAAAAAGAAATAAAATTAAAAAATATCAATTTTTTAAAGGGGCAAATAAAGGGTATTAGAGAATATTATTTTAATCAAAATTTTTTTTAGTTTAAAAACAAAAAATTTTAAGGGGCTTTCAAAGAACAAAAAATTTTACATTGCATACATTGTTAGAATGTTGTTTTTCAATTTTTCATTGTGAAGCTATGGAGTAATAGCTACCGAATGTTTTTTTCAGGTGCCAGGCCTTGGGAAATTTAGTGTTTTCATTTCTTATGTCATTTGGGCTTTTTGCCCAAACCCGATTTTTTATGAAGAGGATTTTCCTTCTTTGGCTTAATGTAAATTGCCTGATTGTAGAGTTTGAAATAAAAACAAAATGCTTCTAATTTAAAATAGTCTACTTCTAATGTTTTTGGCTCTGCTGCCTCCTGGAGAGCAAAAATTTTTTAAAGCACACCCATTAGACGGTAGTGTAATGTAAAAAATAGCCCCAAAAGCTTTAGTGGCTTAAGGGAAAGAAAGGGGTCTTTTTTTGTTCATTTCCACAAAGCCCCCCTGGTTCTCCAGGGGGCCAGGATTTAAAGGTTTCAGTTACCATGTAGGTTTTTTAGTAGCAAAAGAACGAGGGGAATGCCAGTCTCTGGTTCCTGACCCCTTGGTTGTAGTGAAGGGCTTCACTCCCCAAAACCCTTTCCCTTTTGGCAAAGCACATCACAGGGCTGCAAACCAAATTCAAGGGGTCCGGAGGGGAAAACCCGATATCTTGGTGGGCCCCCCCCATGAAAGGCACCACATGGGCCCCCGCAATCCCGGGGGCCTTTTTTAGGGGTGAAGGGGGAGGAAAAGGGCTTTGGGAGGGGGGTAACCGAGGAGTCGGGCAGCGGGGTGGCTTTTCCCCCCCTTGTGTGCACTTTGTCCCTGAGTTCCCCAAGCCATCACGGGGGAAGAATTTAAAAAGGGAAAGAACATCAAAAAAAAAGGAGTTTGGTCAATGTTCCCGGGGAGTAAGCTCCCGGGAAACCCCTTTGAGTGTGAAGTTGTTTTTTAAATCTCTGGCTGCCTCGCTAAAACCTTTTGGTGATTGGGGGAAAGGGCACAGGAAATGCAAGGAAATTCCCGCATCCATGTTTTTTACATTAACATCATTTAATACCCTGCCCCCTAAAACAGTTTCATTTCAATTTTCCCCGGTCTGCACTTCCATGGGAAACATGGAAAATTTGTGACATTTACATTTAATGGTGATCCCGTGGTTTTTACCCCATTTTTGGGGCATGAACATGTGCTTAAAAGTGGTTTCTCCACAGTTCTCCCCAAAACCCATTGGGGGAGAAAAAAATGGGGCTACATTTTTCCTGCTTTGGGCAAAGTGGGGTCCCGGAAAGGCGTGCATCCCCCCTATGTTATCAGGATACAGAAAGGTTTGGGGTAATGCTTTGGCATCCCTGGTACCTTCCTTATTACGTGGTTCTCAATTTTCCCTTTATGCTGCAAACCCTTTAAAAGTTCCTCAGTTGGGGTGGACACACAAAAAATAAATTATTTTTGTTGCTCCCCCAAAATGAAAATTTTGCTACTGTTATGAATCGAAAGTAAATATCTGAAAAGCGGATGTCTTAGTGGACCCCTGTGAAAGGGTCGGGGACCCCCAAAAGGGGGTGTAAACCACAGGTTGAAAACCCAAATGCTCTATTTGTTTCAGCCTAGCTTTTCTTGTGGGCAAGGGTTTGGTGCCTTTATCCAGAGACTGGGAGTCTCACAGGATGTCCCCCCCTCTCCAGCAATACCCATTTTCCCTTTTTTTCTAGGGGTTAATTAGGGGCCCTAAGGTTTTCCCCTCAGCATTGCCCATTTTACATCCACATGCACCCGGGAAAGCAAATTAGGCTAATGGAGGGCAGCTTTTCAGGCGGACCAGCTATGGCCTGAAAGGGACTGGGCTGTGGACACTTTTGGACTCTTAAGATTTGGGAAGTATAAAGTGCTATGTTTTGGTTGCTGGCATTTCTAGTGGAGGGTTTTCCCAAAAACAATGGGGCAGGATAGCAAAAAAAACAGGTGATAAGAAGAAAACATTTAAGCCCGGGTAGTCACTGGGACCTCCCTGAGAAAGTCTAGAGGGGGGGGCGGGGGGCCCCGGACCCGGTGCATATGGGGCCCCAATTCCTTTTTAAAAGTAAGAGTACGTTTTACTTTTTCCCGTTTGGAAAAATAAAAAAGCACGTCTCTTTTAAAGAACCTTTACCAGAATAAACTGATTCAGGGAATTTGCCTTTTTTAAAATAAAAGGCTAAAAGAATCAAGGGCCACAAGTCTCAGAATAATTCCCAAAAATAATTTGTGTCATTGTCATGATTTCCCCCACTGCTTTTATTTAAGTCAAAATCCCCAATGCTTTTTTTTTTTGTTGTTTTTTTTTTTTTTAAATTTTTTTATTTATTAAGGTATAACATATTTGTCCTCATCCCCCCCTTCCCATCCCCCCACCCCTCCCCACACAAAGCCCCCCCCCCCCCCTGTTGTCCTTTAAAGTGGTTAGGCTAAAATGCTTGCACACAAGTCCTTTGGTTTGGGTCTCTCCCCTTTTCCCCCCCCCTTCCCTACCCCCCCTCTGAGGCCCGACAGTTTGACCATGCCTTCCCTTTTTTGGGTTTGTTCCCTTTTTGCAAACGATATTGTTCATTATTTCCCCTAGTGAGTGGGGTCCCGTGCTATTAGAAATACAATTATAAGAAACCCAAAAAGGGGACAAGCAATAATGGTTATGGTGACAGGCAAAAAGAATCAGTCGGGAGTGAGTTTCTTTTGGGGGGCCCAAAAGTTCTTTTGAGACCCCAAATTTTAATGTTTTAACAGTTCCTTATGTGTACATTTCAGCCCCTGACATTACAGTTTGGATGGAGGAAAAAATGATGGTAATGCAGGTCCGGGCTCTCTTTTGGTTTGGTCTGGGCAACCGGAGTGATTTCACAGCTGCTAAAATGTACTATTGGGGAAAGGGCCCCATTTAGCGTCTTCCATTCTGGACGTTCTCTTCTGTTTTTCATGGGTGGGGTAGTTTCCCGTCGATTTCCTTTCCCCCCTGTTGCTGGAATTTCCCCATGGTCTGGGAGTTGTTTTTTTTAAAATATTTCAAAACATTTTCTCGACCAAAAATTAATAAAAGGAAAAATTTTTATAAATTTGACTGGGGGTCCTATTTTATTTTTTGCCCAAATGATTTTTCCTCTGGCTTGTTTTTACACCTTGTGTGTTTTTTTAAAGGGGGTCTTGCTTTTAGCCTTACAATTAATTTTTTTAAAGTAAATTTTTTTTCTAGATGTAATTTTCTTACAGGATATTTTTCCTTACATGATATTCCTCTACCCTCCCTCCTTTTTTTATTAAAAAGGAAAGGGGGCTTTTTAAAAAAATTTTTAATGTAGTCTTGATGGCTTTTTAAAATTTTAAAATTTTTTTCCTTAATATTAAAGTTTAGGTTCTTTACCCTGGTGCCCCAATTTTTTCATGGAAGAAGTACCAATAAAAGATTTTAGTTAACACTTTAGGAAAAACCTTTTTGTCCAGTACAATTAATTTTTCTAGAATATTCCGGGGTTGTTTAAATAGCCAAAAATTTAAAATTTTCCCGAAAAATTGACTACTATTTTTCTGTCAAAATTTTTTACTCTAACAACAATCTTATTTTACCCTATAAATATTGGTGGAAGGGGTTATTTTTTCCTTCCCTTTAGTGGGGCCCGGCATTCCCGGTGGTAGGCTGGATTTAGATTCGTAAAACCCCCCTTTGCCACACATGGGTACCCAAAACAACTCAAAAAATTCCCTTTTTGGAGGAATGGGGGGAAATGCTGTGGCCCCAAATCTCTGTGGTCATTTTGGGTCCTTATTGAGCGGGCATGGGAAGCAAAGAAGCAGGGCCCTGGGGGGGAGGAAACCTCCCCCAGAAGGGGGGAGGGTTCAGGCCCCTGCAATGTTGTGGGGGTGAGGGTCTGTGCCCCCCCCTTTTTTGATCCCCAAAATTTTCTCCTGATGGCCCCTTCTGGGTTTTGCCTGTCTTAGGTTGTTCCTTTTCCCTTTAGGAATTTAACCCCTCTTTGGGTAACCAGCCTTTCCCCCGGGGGGCCCAAACAGGGTGACGTTTAGGTTCCGTTTTGGGCTCCTTGGGAGCCCATGCCCCCGTGGCCCCCCAAAGCCCCGCACCCCCCCTTGGGGGTCCCCTCGCCTGCTGGCGGGGCCACAGCACTGATCACATGTCTTGTGGAACCTGGGGTTCTTCTCCAGGGATGGCTCAGTTCGCCCCATGGGTGAGGAGACCAGGATCATGGCAACCGGGTCATCACGAGACTTCAACCTCGACATGAACGGAGAGCTCATGCAACTGCTCTGAGCTATTGAATAGTAGTGACCCCTTTCTTTTGTGTCCACCACAAGCCAGAACCTCCTTTAATTGTACCACAAAGGGGCTTTATTTTGATTTGTGTCATCAAAAGGGAAGCTGGGTGGAGACCCTGTGTATTTATACTTTTTTGCCCCACCATGGACCTCCTGGATGGGACCAAGGTGTTTGGTATTATGGTTAACTAACATTAGTAGGGGGATCAGCCCACGTAAGGGCTCTTACCAATGGGGTTTTAGGAGCATAAGGCAAAATCTTACCTTTTGTCCCAGGTAAAATTACCGTACATCGTGATTGTTAGCGTGGCTGGAAAGGATTCTCAGGTTCTTGGGGTTTCTGGATACTCAAAATTTCTTCCCTGGGTTTGAGTTCTGATTGATGTTTTCTCTGTTCTGGCCCCCTTTCCCCCCCCCCCCATCAGTTAATTGATGTTTAATATATTCACCCAAATGAGTGAGTGAGTGATATTATCTTTCTTGTAGCCTGGAATTTATCATACGACATACTTTTTATATTATCCATCCATATTGTCGCAATTGGTCAGTTGCTCCTTTCTTTTGACCGCGAGCATAGTATTCCTGGTGTGTCAGATGTCATCCGACAGTTTTATTTATCTCCATAATCTGCGTTGGCGCACTTAGGCTGTTTCTAATCTTAGCTATGGTGTGATTTGTGCAGCTATGACCCTAGGGAGGTGATAACATGCTTTTTCTGTTTGATCTTTACACGTTATCTCTTGGGTTATGTCACTAGAAGTGGCATCAACAGCAGGCACAATGGGAGTTCCTTTTATTAGTTTTTTTTATCAGGCACTCATCATGTTTCTCACCCAGTGGTGTGGCACCAGTTGCATTCTACCAGTGTGCACGAGTGTTATTTTTCTCGCATCCTTGCTAGCACTTGTCCATTTTGTTGATACTTGTTGATGAATTCGGCACATTCTGATAGTTGTGAGCTGATTAGATTTCAATTTTTTTTGATTTCATGTGTTTTCAGTTTTCCCAATTGTTGACTTGAGCATCCACCATTCAAAGGTGTCCTCTGGCCCTTCCTTTGCGTCCTCTCTTTCCGAATAAGATTGTATTAAGGTCCAGTTGCCCATTTTTTGTCTGGGATATTTATTTCCTTTTATTAAGTTGTTTTTGGATTCGTGTAATATGTTGGAGAAATAGACCTTATCATTGCCCTCATGTTGCCCCAATGTTCTCCTATGTCATCTCTTTCATTGTCTGCTTGATCCCACCATAAGTGATTTTAGAAAACAAAAATGAGTTTCCTTTGTGATTCCTGCTTAGAGAGCTGTAAGATAAAAAAAAGCGCCCAAATCAGTATTTAAATTACTAATAAAATTCCAGAGCTTCTCTGATACAGCTGTCTGACTGCCCGAACCGCTTCCTCTAGTATTCTTTGCTCGTTCTCAAATCCCACCCTCCCTACCACAGTCCCCATTTTCAGAGTTTTCATCCCGCCAATGGACCTACAAATTGGTGCCCCGACCAGGTACCTGAGGACTTGGGATCAAAGTGAGGAACTCCTCGCAGCTAAAGAGTGCACTCGATAAGGTAAGGGAGGAGCATTTTTTTGAAATCGGGAGTCAAGCAATGGACAGTTAGAACTAGAGAAATGCCCTTTTGGGCAAAGTGTAAAAGATCAATATCGGGACAGTAAAGAACTAAATTAAAAGAAAAAAACAAGCAAGTCTGTAAAATTTTTTAGATTCACTTCAGGCGAGCATTTTCCATATGGAATTTATGATTAAGGATTGTTTAGATCCCAGGCATGAACATAATCAACCATCTCTAAGACTGCCTTAGTGAATAGATTAATTAGTTCCCGACGCAGTGGTCTTGGCACAAAAAAGGGGCTACATTAAAAAACAGATGATGATACAGGTGTTTGTTTCAGCGTCAGTGATAAGGTCAGTGGTGAGAGCGGGTAGAACTAATTTTCTCTCTAGAACTGAATGAGGCAGTGATCTCTCTATTCCCAGCTTAGTTACGATCCTTCCTCTATCTCTTTTTTCAGTGTTGTGTAGTTTTAATGTTCCTATAGGTCTTTTACCTCCTTAGTTAAGATTTATTCCTAGGTATCTTAATTTTTTGACGTTTGTTGCAATGGTTAAATGGAGATTGCCTTTTTAAAGTCTCTCTGCTACTCATGTTTAAGTTCACTATTGGTGTGTATAGAAAAGGCCATAGATTTCTTGTCGGCTTTTTATTTTGTATCCTAAGTCCTGCTACATTGCCGAATTCATTTATTAAGGTCTATTAGTTTTTTTTGACGGAGTCTTTTGGGATTTTTTATGTACAATTAATCATGTCGTCTGCAAAATAAAGACAGCTTTACTTGTTCTTTTCCAATTTTGGATGCCTTTTATTTCTTTCTTTCTTGTCTAATTGCATTAGCTAAATACTTCCAGTACTATGTCAAACAGGAGTGGTTGAGAGTGGGTGCCATCCCTGTCTTGTTCCTGTTCTTAGGGGAAAATGTTTTTTTTAGCTTTTGTCCATTGAGTATGATGTTTGCTGTGGGTTTTTAATTTCCATATATAGCTTTTTTATTATGTTGAGGTTATGAGCCTTTCCCATTCCCACCCTTGTTGAGGAGTTTTTATCAAGAAAAGGGGTCGGGTGTGGGATTTTTTTGTCAAAATGCTTTTTTTCTGCATCAATTGATTATGACTATGTGATTTTTATCTCTTTCAATTTTGTTTTTTATGTGATGTATTCACGTTTATTGATTTGCGGATATTGGTACCATCCTTTGCATTTCCTGGGATAAATAAATCCTACTTGGTCATTGGTTGTATGATCTTTTCTGATGTACTGCTGGAGAGCCCGATTTTGCTAGAATTTTGGTTGAGGGATTTTGGCATCTATGTTCATGAGGGGATATTGGGTCTGTAATTCTCTTTCATTGTGTTGGTCTTTATCTGGTTTTGGTTATTAGGGTGATGCTTGGCTTCATAGAAGGAGCTTGGAAGTGTTCCTTCCTCTTGAATTTTTTGGAATAGTCCTGTGGAGTATAGGGTTTTAGTTCTTCCAGTTTTGGGAAAGGTTGTGTTTTTCTAGGAATGTGTCCATTTCCTCCAGGTTGTTAGTTTGTTGGAGTAGAGTTGTTCATATATTTTTTGACAATCCTTTGTATTTCCTGTGGGGTTGTTGTATTTCACCTCTTTCATTTCTGATTTTGTTTATTTGGGTCCTCTCTCTTTGTTCTTGGTGAGCCTGGTAAAAGTTCATCGTATTGTTTCTCCCTTTCAAAGAACCAGCTCTTGGTTTTGTTGTCTTGTGTATAGGTTTTTTTGGTCTCTATGTCATTCATTTTTTGCTCTTTTTATTATTCCTTTCTTCTGCTCCTGTGGCTTTTCTTGTTGCTCCCTTTTAATTTTTGAGTTGTTGAGTTAGATGATCTATTACCTTTTTTTCTTGTTTTTTTGAGGTAGGCCTGTTTGAGCTATGACTTTCCCTCTCAGGACTGCTTTCATTGTGTTCCCATAGGATTTGCCCTGTTGTGTTTTTATTGTCATTTAGTCTCCAGGATGTTTTAATTCTTTTTTGATTCATTGATAACCAATCATTGTTTTGTAGCATGCTATTCAGTTTCCAAGTGTATTGAATTTTTTGGAATGTTTTTATTGTGTTTTTCTAATATTTATGTTGTGGTCTAGAAAATGCTTTAATGATTTATTTTTAATTTGGGGGACTTTGTTTTTACAAAAATTTTGGTTATTTTTGAGAATGTCCCTGGCCTGAGAAGAAAGTACATTCCTGGGTTTGGGGGGGGAAAAAACTTGAAAATCCAATTACCTTGTTAGTGTGTATTTGATTGCTGTTTCTTTGTGAATTTTTTTTCCAAGGATTTTTTGATGTCAGTGGTTTTTTAAAGTCCCCCACTATGATTTTTTGATGTGATTCTCCCTTGAATTTCCAGAATTTTTTAGTATTTGGGTTGGGTTGGGATTAGAAGAGAATTTCTTGCTGGATTGCCCCTTTTTTTTATGTAGTGGGCCCTTCTTTTTTTATTAAAGCCCTTTCTTTGAG
>JAJQQW010000820.1:12500-21064 GCA_025583905.1 Ia io | reverse complement strand
TGCATACAGAAACTGGACCTCTGGGACAAACGCCGGTAGGGGGACGCAGGGCAGGATGGGGTCTGGTGTTAAGCCACTTGTCCTCATCCCGCACAAAAACATTGCAGGTAAAAGGTCTGAGGTACTGGGTCCAAATTTTTGTCTTTCTCCTTGCACGAGGGCAGGCTGTGACCCAAACCCGAGACCACAGGCAGAAAGCAGAGAGAACAAAGAGGAGGACGTGCAAAATTGCAGTGATGGGGGGGTGGTGGAGGGAGGGGCGGTCGTGGTGACCTGAGAAGGTTCCCCCCTCACCCACAGGGCTGGGCCTAGAGAAGGGTTAGAGGGGCCTGAGGCAGTGTGGTTGGTCACCTCCCCCCCCCCCTTACCCAGGTGATGGTGAGGTGGGCACAATCATGCCCAAAACAGAGGTGGCCCAGGCACCAGCATGGTAAGTCATGGACTCAGGGAAAGGAATTGGGCTAGGAGTCAGATAGATGGGCCTATTTCATGTCAATTGGGTCACGCAGGGGCAGGTACTTTCCCCTTCATTCATCTCGGATATCCGGGGGGGGAAAAACAGAGCAGGGGCTTTTCAGCAAGCATTGCTCATGCGGATAAAACATTTACGGACGCCTACCCTAGGTGCCAGGCACGGCTCCAGGAAACTGGGGGGTGTTGGACGAAGCCCTGAGAGATGACATTACAGATGGACCGATGGGACCGCTGAGCCCAAACATGCGTTACGACAGGCCAGGCCACGTAGACAGGACCAACCAAGAGGGATGATGGGTGTAGGTGATGGGGCCATGATGGGGGTAAGGGGGCGGGGGGGGGGGGGGGGGGGGGCGCGGGCGCGGGGTGTTTGTCCGTGAGGCCACTGTGAGGGCGGTGACATTTCATAACGGCAGCACTCCTGTGGGACTGGCTCTGGGCAGGCCCCGTGCTTAGCCCCATTTAGGCACCAACTAGTTTATTCCCTCCTAGTAGCCTGGACGAAAAGAATGAGGCCCAGAGAGGCGAGCCACCTGACAAACAAGTCACTACCCCTGGGATTCATTCGCACCCAGACGACCGGCTCCAGGGTCCTGCGCTTTTAACCACATTGTAGCCGAGATCTGCAAACTCAGGGGAATGGTGTTTCAGAGCAGGGAACAGCGTCAGTGCAGAGAGGGCCGGACCACCCTGGGTTGGTAAGGGACAGAGATGGCCTGTGGTGGGAAGAGAGAAAAGACCGGGGGACAGGGCACGGGTGGACCTGGAGAGGGAGAAGGGCCTGGAGGCCCGGTTAGGACATAGGTTTATTCGAAAGGCCGTGGGGACAGCCCCTGGAGAGACTTTGCTCTGCCCCGAAGGCTCAGCACATTAGCTAAAAGCACCCCACCTGTCCACGTCCGCCTGGCCAACCCTCCCAGAGTAAGCTGGGGTTGTAAGCTCATGTGGGCTTCTCCCTGTAAGCAGTTGCTAGTGGGGAATTGATGTCCCGGGTTCCCCAGAGCTGTCCAGGATATTCCTCGTGAGCCGTGAGTTCGAAATTGGGGATGGGCTGAAGGTGGCTGCAAAGAGGACACAAGCCAAGGATGGGCAGTGCAACCAGGGGGGGGGGGGCCCCGGAAAATAATCCGGGAATAACGTAAAAAAACAAAAGGGGGCCACAAATGGGCTCATTTTTTTATTAATAAAAAAAGGTTAAAAATAAACGGGGCCCCTAAAAAAAGTTTTGTGGGAGGGTTTTGGGGTGTTTGGAAAAAACCATCCCCCCCCCACTAAACCCCCCAGGGGGGGGGGGGGGTTTTTAAAAAAAAAAAACCACTTTTTCCCCAAAAAAATAATTTTTTATCCAAAAAAAAAAAATAGGGGGGGAACAAAAAACCCCCCCACCACCCCAACCCCCCCAAAATTAGGGGGGGGGGGGGGGGGGGGTGGGGGGGGGGGGGGGGGGGGGGAACCCCAAAATGGTGTGCCCCCACCCACCCCAAAAGGGCTCTTTTTTTTCTTTTGGGCAATGGGGGGGTTTTCTAAAAAACCCAATTTTTAAGGGTTGATTTTTTTTTTTTTTCAGGCGGGGGGACCCCCCCTGCCTGTTTTGGGGGGGGGGGGTGGGTTTGGGGGGGGGGGGGGGGGGGGGGGGGGGTTTTTAAAACAAATTTTTTTTTAAATACTTAACAACAATTTGGGGGGAAAAGGGGGGGCGGGGGGGGAAAACTGGGGGGGGGGGGGGGGGCCCAAAAATTTTGGGGGGGGGGGGGGGGGGGCAAGTGGGGTCGGGGGGGGGGGAATTTTTTTTAAACTTTTTTCTTTTCTTCCAAGGCGTTGCCCCCAACCCCCAGGGGGGACCCCCCCCCCGGGGGGGGGGGAAAAATGGGGGGGGGGGGGGGCAAATAAAGGGAAACTGGGGGAGAAAATGGGGGGGGGGGGGATTTTAATCCCACTTTTTACCAATAAAAAAAAAGGGGGGTTTTATGGGGTACCCTTGTTTTGGGAAATGTTTTTTTTTTTGGGGAGGAAAAAAGGGGGGGGGGGCCCAGTGGGGGGGGAGGTGGGGGGGGGGGGGGGAAAAAAAAAAAATAAAAAAAATAAAAAAAAAAAAACCCCTTTTTTGGGGGTCCCCAAAAGGGGGGGAAGGGGGGGGGGGCCTTGGGGGGGGGGGGGGGGGGGGGGGGGGGGGGAACTAAAGGGGATAAAAATTTTTTTCCTGGGGGGGGCCCCCCATTTTTCCCCCCCCCCCCCCCATCCCCCCTTCCCAGGGGGGGGGGAAAAAGGGGGGGGGGGGGGGGGGGGGGGGGCTTTTTTTTTTGTTACAAATTAAATAAAATAAGGTGGGTTTTTTATCTTTGGATCCCATTAAAAAAAAAAAGCCCCCACCAAAAATCCCCCCCCAGGGGGGGGTCCCCTTTGGGGGGGGTTCCCCAAGGTTTTTTTAAAGGGGGGGGGGGGGGCTAAGGGTTTTGGGGCCACCCACCCCCAATTTTTGGAAAAATTTAATTGGTAGGGGGAAAAAGGAAAAAAAAATTAATCCCCCAAAAAGGAAAAAAAAAGGGGGTTTTTTTTACAAATAAAAGGGGGTGGGGGGGGGGGCGGGGAGGGGGGGGAAAAATATTTTGGGGGGGGGGGGGGGGGGTGGGGGGGGTGGGGGGGGGGGGGGGAAAAAAAATTTTTTTTTTTTTTTTTTTAAAAAAAAAAATTTTTTAAACTTTTTTTGGGGGGGGGGGGGGGGGGGACCCCAAAAAACTGGGGGTGGGGGGGGCCATGGGGGGGGGGGGGGGGGGGGGGGGGGGGGGGGGGGACTTTGGGGGGGGGGGGTAAAGATTGGCCTTTAATTAGGTGTTTTCCCAAAAAAAAAAACATGGTTTTCCCCTTGGGAGGGGGGGGGGGTCCCAACAAATTTTTTTTTTGGGGGGGGGGGGGGGGGGGTTTTTTTCCAGGTGGAAAAAAAAAAACACCCCAAAAAACGCCCCTTTGTCAAATACTTGGGGGGGGGGGGGGGGGGGGGGGGGAACCGGGGCAGGGGGGGGGGGGGGGAGGGAAATGGACTCTGGGGGGAAAAATACAAAAAAAATGGCCACAGGGGGGGGGAAGGGGGGGCCCAAATATAAATTTCTTGGGATTTTAAATGGGGGGGGGGGAAAAAAAAAAAAAAAAAACTGGGGGGGGATTTTCCAAAAAAAATTTTGGGGGGGGGGGGGGGGGTCGGGGGGGGGGAAGGGGGAAAAAAAATAAAAAAAAAAATGGGGAAAAAAACAACCAAAAAAAAAAAAGGGGGTTTCATTAATTTTCTTTTTCAAACATTTGGGTGGGGAAAAAAAAAGGGGGGGGGGGGGGGAGGGGGGGGGGGGGGGGGGGCCAAAGGGGGGAAGGGGGGGGGGGTGGGGGGGGGGGGGGGGGGGTGGGGGGGGGGGGGAAACCCCCTTGGGGGGGTATAAAACGGGGGGGGGGGGGGGGGGTTTGGGGTATAAAAAAATGGGGGGGAAAAAAAAAAAAGGGTTTATTTTTGGGTGTTGGGGGGGTTTGTGGGGGGGGTGTTTGTTTGTTCTGGGTTTTTTTTAATATTTGAATTTTGGGGGGGGGGTTTGGGGGGGGTAAAAAAAAAAAACATTGGGGCACAAGGGGTTAAAATTTGGGGGGGGGGGGGGGGGGGGGGGGGGGGAAAGGGTTTTGATAAATAACCTTTAAAAAACCCCGGGGGGGGGGGGGGGCAAGGGGGGGGGGGGGGTGGGGGGGGGGGGGGGGGGGTGGGGGGGGGGGGGTGGGGCCAAAAATGGTCGGGGGGGTAGGGGGGGGGGGGGGGGTCAATTTTTTTGGGGGCAGGGGAGGGGGTTTTTGAAAAGGTGGCTCACCCAATAATTGGGGGAACTTTTTGGGGGTGGGGTGGGGGGGGGCCCAATGGGGGGGGGGGGGGCTTGGGGGGGGGGGAAAAAACCCCAAAAAGGTCTCCCACCTGGGGGAAAAAAAATGGGGGGGGGGGGGGGGGGTAAAAAACAGCACCGGGGTATGCCCCCGGGTTTTTTTGGGGGGGGGGATAAAGGGGGGGGTTTGGGGGGGTCCTGGGGAGGGGGGGGGGGGGGGGGGGTGGGGGGGGGGGGGGGGGGGGGGGGGGACCCCCCAAAAAGCCCCAAAAAGGGGGGGGGGGGCCCCCCCCCATTTTTTTTTTTGTTTTATTATTTTTTTTTTTTTTTTTTTTTTTCCCCAAAGGGGGGGGGGACCCCCTTTTTGGGGGGGGGGGGGGGGGAAAAAAAACTTTATAGGGGGTGGGAAAAAAATAACCTTTCCTGGGTGGGGGGGGGGGGGGGGGGGGGGGGGGGGGGAAAAAAAAAATTTACAAATTTTTTTTTTTTGGGTTGGGGTGGGGGGGGGGGTTCCATGGGGGGGGGGGGGGGGGGGGGGGGGGGGGGAATTTTTTATTTTTCAATTTTGGGGGAAAAAAATTATAAAAGGGGGACCCCCCAGCCAGGGGCCACAAATTTTTTTTTTAAGGGGGGGGATTTTTTTTTTTTTTTTTTTTTTTTGGGGGGGATTTCAAAACAAAGGGGGGGGGGGGGCCCCAGGTTTGTTTTGGGGGGGGGGGGGGGGCCCCAAGGGGGGGGGGGGGGTTTTTTTTTTCGGGGGGGGGGAAAACCATTTTTTTTTCTTAATTTTTTGGGGCATACCAAGGTTTTTAAAAAAAGGGGGGGAAACCAAGGGGGGGGGGGGGGGAAAAATAAAAAAATTTTTTTTTATTTGGGGGGGGGGGGGGGGGGGGGGGGGGGGGGAAAAAAAATTTTTCAAAACCCCAGGGGGGGGGGTTTTATAAGGGGGAAACTTTAAAAAAAAAATCCCAAAAAAAAGTGGGGGGGGTTACCCTTTTAAGATGGTTGGGGGGGGTGGGGGGGGGGGGGGGGAAAAGGGGGGGGGTTAATTTTTAAAAATGGGGGGGGGGGCAGAAAATTTTTTGGACCCCAGGGGGTAAAACCCAAATGGGGGGGGGGGGTTGGAGGGGGGGGGGGAAAAATTTAAAAGGGAAATTCCAAAAGGGAAAAAAAAAAAAGGGGGGTTTTATTTTTATTTTTAATGGGGGGTTTAAAAAAAAAAAAAAAATACCCCGGGGGGGGGAATTTTTTTCCCCTTTTTTAGGTTTAAAGGGGGGGGGGGGGGGGTTTTGGGGGGGGGTTAATTCAAACTTTTTGGGGGGGGGTTTAAATTTTTGGAGGGGGGGGGGGGGTTTTTTGGTTTTTTTTTTTAATAATTTGTTTTTTTTTTTTGGTTTGGGGGGGGAAAGGAAAAAAAAGTGGGTGGGGTTTTTTTTAGTTTTGCCCAAAAGGGTTGCACTTCTATTTTTTAAGGGGGGGGGGGGGAAGGGGGGGGGGGGGGGGGATGGGGGGGGAAAAAAAAAGGGGGGAAAAAAATTTTTTTTTTTTTTGGGGGGGGGGGGGGGTTTTTTTAAAATTTTTTTGGGGGGGGGGGGGGGGGGGGGGGGGGGGGGGGGGGGGGGCCTTTAAAAAAAAATAAGGGGGTTTTTGGGGGCCCCCCCCTCGGGGGGGAATCCCAAAGGGGGGGGGGTTTATTCGGTTACCATAAAAAAAATAATGGGGGGGGGTGGGGAGGGGGGGATTTGGGGTGGGGTTAAAAAACCCAAAAAAAGGGGGGGGGGTTTTTTTTTTTTGGGGAAGGGGGGGGAGGGGTTTTTTGGGGGGGGGGTTTTGGGGGGGGCCCCCAAGGTTTTAAAAAAAAAAACCTCCCACTAAACCCAAAGGGGGGGGGAGGGGGGGGGGTATTTAAAATAGGGGGGGGGGGGGGGGGGGGGGGGGGGGGGGGGGGTAATGGGGGGGGGGGGGGGTTTTTTGGGGGGTGGAGGGGTTAAAATAATAAATTTTTTTTTTTTTTTAGGTATTTTGGTTATTTTTGGGGGCCCAAAATTTTGGGGGGGGGGGGGGGGGGGGGTTTTACATGGGGGGGGGGGGGGGGGGGGGGGGGGGGGGGGGGGGGGGGGGGGGGGGGGGGGGGGGGGGGGAAAAAATGGGGGGGGGAAAAAAAAAAAAAAAAAAAAAAAAAAAAAAATTACTTTGGGGCCCACTTTTTTTACCATTAAAAGGGGGGGGGGGGGACTTTGGGGGGAGCCCCAATAAAACCAAAATAAAGGGGGGGGGGGGGGGGGGTGGGGGGGTACATTTGGGTGGGGGTTTGGGGGGGGGGGGGGGGGGGGGGGGGGGGGGGGGGGGGGGGGGGGGGGTTTGGGGAAAAAAAAAGGGGGGTTGGGGGAAAATTTTTGGGGTTCCCCTAATTGGGGGGCACCATGGGGGGGGGGGGGGGGGGGGGGGGGGGGGGGGGGGGGGGGGGGGGGAAAAACTTTTGATTTACCAAAAATTTTTTGTTGGGTAAAAAAATTTTTTTTTTTTTTTAAAAAATTTGGGGTGTTTTAAATTTTTCGGGAAAAAAAGTTTTTCTTTTTTTTTGTATTTTTTGGGGGGGGGGGGGGGGGGGGGATTTTTTTTCCAAGGGGGGGGGGGGGGGGGGGGGGAGCTTTTTCATGGGGGGGGGGAGGGGGGGGGGGGGGAAATTTTATTTTTTTTTTTTTTTTGTTTTGTGGGGGTAAAAAAAAAAAAAAAATTTTCCAAAAATGGGGAAATGGGGTTCCCTTAAACTTTGTTTTTTTATTTACCCTCTTGTTTTTTTTTTTTTGGGGGGGGGGGGGGGGGGGGGGGGGGGGGGCCAAATTTTTTTTTTTTTTTTTTGTAATTTTAAAAGGGGGGGGGGGGGGGGGGTTTTTTGGGGTGGGGGGGGGGGCTTGGCTAATGGGGGGGGGGGGGGGTGGGGGGGGGGTTTGGGACCTTTTTTTTTTTTTTTTATGGGGGGGGGGGGGGGGGGTTGGGGGGGGCCCCGGGGGGGGGCCCCTTTTTTAAAAAAAAAAAATTTTTGGGGGGAATATTTTTGGGGGGGGGGGGGGGGGGGGGGGGGGGGGGGGGGGGGGTCCCCCCTTTGAAAAAAAAGTATTTTATTTAACAAAAAAAAGGGGGGGGGGGGGGGGGGGGGGGGGAAAAAAAAATTCAAATTAAAAAAAAATTCTTTATAAAAAAACCTAAAAAAAGGGGGGGGGGGGGGGGGGGGGGGGGGGGGTGGGTCCCTTTTAAAATAGGGGGGGGGGGGGGGCCCAACATTTTTTGTTTTTTTGAAAAATATGGGGGGGGGGGGGGGGCCCCCCCCACAAAATAAAAAAAAAAACCCCTCCATTTACCTTTTTTTTGGGGGGGGGGGGGGTTTGGGCATATTTTTTCTTTTGGGACCCAGGGGCCCCCAATAAATTTATTTTTTTGGGGGGGGGGGGGGGGGGGGGGGGGGGGGGGGGGGGGGAACCACTATTAAAAGGGGGGGGGGGGGGGGGGGGGGGGGGGGAGGGGCCCAGGGGGAGGGGTTTTGGGGGTTGGTAAAAAAAAAAAAAAAAAATTTTTTTTTAAATTTTTTTTTTTTTGGGGGGGGGGGGGGTAGGGGGGTTTTTGGGGGGGGGGGGGGGGGGGGTGGGGGGAAAATAAGGGGGGGGGGGGAAAAAATCATAATGGAGGGATGGGGGTTTAGGGGGGGGGTACAAAATAAACAAAAAAAATAAAAAAATTGGAGGGCTTTTTTTTTTTTTTTTTTTTTGGGTTTGGGGTTTTAAATTTTTCTTTTTTTTTGGGGGGGGGAAAGGGGGGAAAAAAAAAATTTTTTGGGGGGCCCCCCCAATGGGGGGAGGGGGGGGGGGGGGGGGGGGGGGGGGGGGGGGGGGGGGGGCCAATTAAAACAAAAGGGGGGGGTTAAAAAGGGGTTAAACCCCCCAATTTTTGGAAAATTGGGGGGTTTTTTTGGGGGGGGGGAAAAAATAACAATTGGGGGGAAGGGGGGGGGGGGGGGGGGGGTTTAAATTTTTGGGGGGGGGGGGGGAATAAATTTTGTTTTTAAAAAAATTTTTTTTTTGATTTAAAAAATAAAGGGGGGGGGGGCCTAAAAAATAAAAAGAGGGGAAAAAAAGGGGGGGGGGGGGGGGGGGGGGGGGGTGGGGGGGGGGGGGGGGGGGGGGGGGGGGGGGGGGAATGGGGGGGGGGGGGAAAAAACTTTTTTGGGGGAATAAGTTTTAT
>JAJQQW010000820.1:0-5000 GCA_025583905.1 Ia io | reverse complement strand
GGGGGGGGGGGGGGGGGGGATGCCCAAAAAAAAAAAAAGGGGGGGGGGGGGGGCCCAGGGGTGGTTTTTTTTTGGGGGGGGGGGGGGGGCTTTTGGGGTTTCCCAGGGGGGGGGGGGACCCCCAAAAATTTTAGGGTTTTTTTTTGGGCCACCCCAAAAAACCCCAAAACCCCCCAAAACAAATTCAGGGGGGGGAGGGGGTTGGGGGGTTTTCCCCACAGAAATACCCCACCCAATTTTTTGGGGGGGGGGCCTATTGGGGGGGGTGGTTTTTTTTTTTGGGGGGGGGGGGGGGGGGGGGGGGGTGGTTCCCCCCCAAAAAAAAATAAATTTTTTTTTGGGGGGGGGGGGGGGGGGGGGGGGGGGTGGGGCACATCATTTTTTTTGGGGGGGGGGGGGGGGGGGGGGTTTATTAACCATTTTTGGGGGGGGGGGGGGGCCCCCAACCCCCCCCAGGTTCTGGGGGGGGGAAATTTTTTTTGGCCAAAAACCCCCCCTTGAAATTTTGGGCCCCCCTTTTTCCCAAAAAATTGGGGGGGGGGGGGGGGGGGAAAAAGGCCTTAAAAAAAAAAAAGGGGGGGATTTTTTTTTTTTTTTTTTTGGCCCCCCTTTTTTTTTTAAAAGGGGGGGATTGGGGGTTTTTTTTCCTTTTTTTGTTAAACCATTTTTTTTTTGGGGGGGGGGGGGGGGGGGCAATTGTTTGGGGGGATTTTGTTTTTTTTTTTTTTGCCAAAACCCCATTTTTGGGTCTTCCCCCCCCAGTGGATTGGGTGGGGGGGGGGGGTAATGGGGTGGTTATTTTTGGGGGTTTTAAACCCCCCAAGGGGGGGGAAAAAAATTAATCTTGGGGGGTTTTGAAAATTGGGGGGGCAACACAAAATACCCAAAATTTTTTCCCAAAAGGGGGGGACCCCCCAGTTTTAAGGGGTGGGCCCCCTAAGGGGGGGGGGGGGGGGGGGGGTTCCGGTTTTTTTTTGGGGGTTGGGGGGGGGGGAAATGGGGGGGGGGGGGGGGGGGGTTTTTTTTTTTGGGGGGGGGGGTTTGGGGTTTCCATTTTTTTTATAAAAACCCCCCTTTTAATTTCTTAAAAAAAGGGAACCCCATCCCCTCCCCCTTCCCCCCATTTTTTTCTTTTTTTATTTTTTTTTTTAAAACCCACCCAAATTTTTTTATTGGGGGGGGGGATAATCAAGGGGGGGTTTTTCCCCCCGGGGGGGTTTTTTTTTGGGGGGGGGGGGGGGGGGGGGGGGGGGGGGTGGGGGGGGACCCCTTTTTTTCAAACCCCTTTTTTTGGTTTTTCCCTCAGGGGGGGGGGGGGGTTGGGGGGGGGGGTGGGGTTAAAGGGGGGGGGGGTTGGTTTTTTCAAATGGGCCCAAAAAAATTTTTAGTTTAATGGGGGGGGATTTTTAAATCATTTGGGGGGGGTGGGTGATTTTTCTTTTTTTTATTTGGGGGGGGGGGTTTTTATTTTGGGGGGGGGGAGGGGGTGGGGGGCCCCCCCCCATTTTTTCCCCCCCCGGGGGGGGAAATAAAACCCCCCAAAAGGTTTTTGGGGTGGGTTCATTTTCGGGGTTTCTCTTTTTAAAAAAAATAAAGGGGGTTAATTTTTTAGGGGTAGGGGGGCCCCCAAATTTATGGGGGGGACCTTTTATTGTGGGGGGGGGGATTTATTTTTAAAATAGGGCCCCCCCCCCCAAAATATGGGGGGGGTTTTTTTGTTTAAAAGGCCACACCCCCAGGGGGGGGGGGGTTTTTAAGGGGGGGGGGGGGGGGGGGGGGGGGGGGGGGGGGGGGTTTTAAAAAAAAATTTTTTTGTTTTTGAAAATTTTTTTAAAATTGGGGTTTTTTCAAAATAAAAAAAAAAACAAAACGGGGGGGGGTGGGGGGTTTACTTTTTTTTTGTTTAATTTTTTTTGGGAAAAAACCCCCCTTTTCCAGGGGGGGGGGGGGGGGGGCCCCCAACCTTTTTTTTTTTTTTTTTTTTATTTTTTTTGGGGGGGGGGGGGGGGGGGGGGGGTTTTCCCATTTTTTTTTTTACATTTTTTGGGGGTTTTTTTTAAATTTGGGGGGGTTCCCAATTTTCCCAAAAATTAGGTTTTAAAAACCAAAAAAACCCCTTTTTTTTTTGGGGGGGGGGGGGGGGGGGGGGGTTTGGGGGGGGGGGGGGGCCAAAAATTTTTTTTTTATCGGGGAGGGGGGTTTTTTTTTTGGGGGGGGGGCATACCTCGGGGGGAAAATTTTTTTTTTTCCAGGGGGGGGGGGGTAAGGGGGGGCATGGGGGGGGGGGGGGCAAATGGGGGGGGGGGGGGGGGGGGCCTTCACGGGGTGGGGGGAAAAAGGGGGGGGGGGGGGGGGGGGGGGGGGGGGGGGGGGGGGATTTTTTTTTTTGGCCCAAAGGAGTAAAAATTAAAAAAAGGGGAAAGGGGGGGGTCCCCAAACTTGTTGCGTTTGTTAGGGGGGGTTTTTGGGGGGGGGTCCCCCCCCCTTTTCCTATGGGGGGGTGGGGGGGCCCAAACTTTTATCTGTTTTTTTATCCCCCCTGGGGCGGGGGGGATAAAAAGGGGAAGGGGGTGGGGGGGGGGTTTAAAAACCAGGGGGGTTTTTTAAAAAAAAAACCAACACTATTTTTTAAAAAAACAAGGGGGGTTTTTTTGTTATTTAATTTTTAAAAAAAACCTAGGGGGGGGGGCCAATTTCCTGGGGAAAAGGGGGGGGGGGGGGAAATTGGGGGGGGTTTCCCCCCCCCCCCCCCCCCCAAAGGGTATCTAATTTTTTTTTATTTTTGGTTTTTAAATTTTAAAAATCAAAGGATTGGCGGGGGGGGGGGGGGGGATTTACATCCCAGGGGGGGTAAAAAAACTTGGGGGGGGGGGGGGGGCATTAAAAAAACAGGGGAATTAAAAAATTTTGGTGGGGACCCCAAAAAAATGGGTGGGGGGCTGAACCCCTCCCCCAAAATTTTTAAAAAAGGGGGTTTTGGGAAATTAATATTTTTTGGGCTTTTTTGTTTTTTCTTTCCCCCCTTTGGGGGAAAATTAATTTAATAAAATTACTAAAAAAATTTTTCGTTTAATTTTTTCCAAAGGGGGGGGAATAAAAAAACCCATTTGGGGGGGGAAAAATTTGAATTTTTTAAATTTGGGGGGGGGGGGGCAAAATTGGGGAGGGGGGGGAGGTTTTGGGAATAACAGAAAAAAAAAAAAGGGGGGGGGGGGGCACATTTTTTTTTAAAAAAAATAAAAGGGGGTGGGGGGGGGGGGGGGGGGGGGGGGCCCATTTGAAGTTTTACCACTTTGGGGGGGGGGGTTTTTTTTATTTTAAAAAGAGAAAAAACTTCAAAAAGGGGGGGGGGGGGGGGGGGAAACAAAATGGGGGATTGGGGGGGGAAAAAAAAAAAAGGGGTTTTTGGGGGGTGTGGGGTTTTGGGGGGGTTTGTTTTTTTGGAATTTTTTTTTTTTTTTTTTTAAAAGTATAGGGGGGGGTGGGGGGTTATTTTTTGTGGGGGGACAAGGGTTTTTGGGGAGCCATGGAGGGGGGGGTTTTTGAAGCCCCCTTTGGGGGGGGGGGGGGGGGGGGGGGGGGGGGGGGGGGGGTTTTGGGGATGGTTGGGGGAACCTTTGGGGGGGGGGTGGGGGGGGGGGGGGTTGTTTTTTTTTAGACCTTCATATTTTTGGGGTGGGGGGGTTTTTAAAAAAACAATTTCTGTGGGGGGGGGGGGGGGGGGGTTCCCTTTTTTTTTGGGGGGGGGGGATTTTTGTTTAATTTACACAAAGTACCGGTTTTGTTTAAGGAAGTTTTTTTTTTTTATTATTTTTTTTTTTTTTATCTTATTTTTTTTTTTTTTGTTTTCTTTTTGGAATTTGTTTGGCTTTTTTTGGGGGTTGGGGAGGGGGGGGGGGGGGACTTATTTGTATTGGGGGGGTAGGGGGGGGTCTCCCCACAGGGAGGGTCGGAATTTTTATGGTGGGGGGGTTTTGGGGACCGAGCGGGGGGGGGGTGGGGATGCCAGGGGGGGGTGGGTGGGAAGACACAACCCCTCAAAAGGGGGAGAACAGGGGTTTGTGTTTTTTTGTCGCTTGCTTTTTTTTTTTATCTTCTTTTTGGGGGATGTTTTTGGGGGGGGGGGTGGTTGGTGTTGTGGGGGGGGGGGGTGTTTTGAAATTTTTCCATGGTTGCATATTAGCGGTGGCGTGGGGGGGCTGGGAAGAGAGGTGGTTTTGAAATGGTTGCAAGCTGAAATGTGTAGCCGGAAGCTGGTGGGGGATGGGGTGGTAGATGTGGGTTTTGTATGTTTATGGTTTATGTCGGGGGGGTGAACGAGCAAACCGGATTGGTGCTTTGGAGGACATTTTTCTCCCAGGGCGGGATGGCATACGGGAAGGGGGGATGGAGGACATAGACCCATCCCTGGGGGGGTGGGGGGGGGTTAGGGGGGGGGGGGTGGGAGGGGGGGCGCTAATGGGGGGGCCCCCAGGATGACTGTGGTTTGTAGGTACAGGGTGACCGGGTGGTTTTTTATGGGGGGGGGGGTGGCCCGGGGGGGGAATTCCCTTTTTCCGAAGGGCCAAACAACCCAAGGGTGGGGGGCCACCGCAACCCAACATTGTCGGGGGGGTTATGGGGGGGGTGGGGGGGGGGTGGGGGCGGGGCCTAATGTTTTGGGGGATGATGTATTTTGACTTTATACTTAAGATGGGGGGGACATATTATTTAATTCTTACTTCCCCTTTCGTGGGGGCACGGAGGCTCTAAAATAAAATTCCCCGGGAAATTTTTGCTATGGAGAATTTTTCCCAGTTCAGTATTCTTCAGTTATGTTTAATGAGGGGCCCAACTGGTAGAAGGTCGGGGCTAGGATTGGGGTGGCATGGTTTGCTTGGGGAAACCAGCATGATTCTTGGGTTTTGGAAAATAATTTCAGGTTACCCACTCACCAGGGGTATTCTATGGGGGAGGGGAAGGGGGGCTGGAGGGTTTGGAATAAACCAATGGGCCATACT
>JAJQQW010000670.1:0-18093 GCA_025583905.1 Ia io | reverse complement strand
GGCCTCCCCTTTGAGCCCCAAAATTTTTCAGAGTGGAGAATCGAATTAGTTGGCCATTGGGAGGCTAAAAAACTCATGGGGGAATGAGGGGGCCAATTTGGGCCCAAATTTAATCGCTTTCTTTTACACTCTTTTTTTGGTGTTATCCTGGTTTTCCTTTTTGTCTTTCCATGAAAAGGCTTTTTTGAGGAATTTTTGCCTCACTTTTTACCCTTCTGCCCTGCGATGGGGGATGGTAAGGTGATAGGGCTAGAGAGGGGGGGTGGGGGATAAACACTTTTGGCGGGGGGGGGGGAGGGGGGGGGGGGGGGGGGTAATAAAAAACAAATGGGGGGGGGGGGGGGGGGGGGGGGGGGGGGGGGGGGGGGGGGGAGCGGGGGGGGGGGGGGGGGAGGGGGGGGGGGGGGGGAATTATGCGGGGGGGGGGGGGGGGGGGACCATTATGGGGGGGGGTCGGGGGGGGGGGGGGGGGGGGGTGGGGGGGGGGGGAGGGGTGGAAACAAGGGAAAACCCCCCCACACCCCCACTCAAAAACAGGGGGGGGGGGGGATGGTTCGGTGGGGGGGTTTGTTGGGAACTTTTTTTACCAAAGTTCTGTTTTTCTTTTTTTTTGTGTTATTCTTATTTGATTAAACATGATTTTATGGGGAATTTGCTCCCCCCTTTTGCCCTTTTATGTTTAGGAGGGGGTTTTCAAGGTGTTTGGGGATCCCCATATCGGTAAATGGGGGGGGGCATCTTTGTGGGGGGTGTGGGGAGGGGAAAGGGGGGTGGGGGGGTGGGGGGGGGACGGGTGGGGGGGGGGGGCTGGGGGGGGGGGGGGGGTAGGGGGGGGGGGTGGGGGGGGCGGGGGGGGGTTGGGGGGGTGGGGGGGGGGGGGGGGGGGGGGGGGGGGGGGGTGGGGGGGGGGGGGGGGGGGGGGGGGGGGGGGGGGGGGAGGGAAAATTAGGGAAAAAAGGGGGGGGGGAGGGGGAAAAAATTAGGGGGTGGGGGGGGGGGGGGGGGGGGAGGGGGGGGAAAGGTGGGGACTGGGGGGGTTGGGATAGTGGGGGGGGGGTGGTGGGGGGGGGGGGGGGGGGGGGGGGGGGGGGGTTACAAAAAAGAAACAGGGATTTTAGGGGGGGGGGATGGGTGGGGGGTGGGGGGAGAGGGGCATGGATTTTTTTTTGGAGGTTGGGGGTTCTGGGGGGGAGGGGACTTGGGGGGGGGGGGGTGGGTGGGGGGTGGGGAGGGGGTTTACAAATTTGCGTGGGGGGATGGGGGGGGGGGGGAGGGGGGGGGGTTTAGGGGTTAGGGAGGGGGGGGGGGTGTGGGGGGGGGGGGGGGGGGAGGTTAAAAGGGGGGGGGGGGGGGGGGGGGGGAGGGGTGGGAAAGGGGTGGATTTCGGTATTTTGGGGGGGAGGTTTTTTTAACCATTATTTTGTTTTTTTTTTGGGGGGGGTGTTTAAATTTTTTTAAACATTTTGGGGGGGGGGGGGGGGAGGGGTTTTTTTTTTTTTTTTGGGGTTTTTATTTTTATCTTTTTTAATTTGGGGTGGGGATTGTCCCATCAAAATGGGAAAATTTGGTTGGGGGGGGGGTGGGAGGGGGGGGGGGGGGGGGTTGGGGGGGGGGCCATCCCCACCCCCAGGGGGAGGGGGGAGCTGGGTGGGGGGGCGGGGGGGGGGGGGGGGGAAGGAAAAAAGGGGAGGGGGGGGGGAGGGGTTGGGAGGGGGGGGGGGGGAGGGGGGGGGGGGGGGTGTGGGGGGAGGGTTTTGGGGGGGGGGGGGGGGAGGGGGGGTGGGGGGGGGGGGAGTGGGGGGGGAGGGGGGGGGGTGTGGGAGGGGGGTTTTTTTTTTTTTTTTTGTTTGGGGGGGGGGGGGGGGGGAGGGGGGAGGAGGGGGGGGTTCCCTTTTTTTGGGGGGGGGGGGGGGGGGGGGAAAATGGGGGGGGGGGGGGTTTGGGGCCGGAGGGGGGGGACCTTTCACCCATTTTTTCAAAACCCGGGAGGGATGGGGGTGGGGTATGGGGGGGGGGGTTTTTTCCCCGGGAGGCGGGGGGGGGGGGGGGTGGGGGGGGGGGGGGGGGGGGGAGGGGGGGGGGGGTGGGGGGGATGGGGGGGTGGGGGGGGGGGGGGGTGGGGGGGGGGGGGGGGGGGGGGGGGGGGGGTGGGGGGGGGGAGGGGGGGGGGGGGGGGGGGGGGGCGGGGGGGGGGGGGGGGGGGGGGGGAGGGGGGGGGGAGAGGGGGGGGGGGGGGGGGGGGGGGGGGGGGGGGGGGGTGGAAGGGGGGGGGGGGGAGGGGGGGGGGGGTGGGGGGGGTGGGGGGGCGGGGGTGAGGGGGGGGGGGGGGGGGGGGGGGGGGGGGGGGGGGGGGGGGGGGGGGGGGGGGGGGGGGGGGGGGGGGGGGGGGGGGGGGGGGGGGGGGGGGGGGGGGGGGGGGTGGGGGGGGGGGGGGGGGGGGGGGGGGGGGGGGGGGGGGGGGGGGGGGGGGGGGGGGGGGGGGGGGGGGGGGGGGGAGGGGGGGGGGGGGGGAAGGGGGGGAGGGGTGGGGGGGGGGGGGGGTGGGGGGGGGGGGGGGGGGGGGGGGGGGGGGGGGGTGGGGGGGGGGGGGGGGGGGGGGGGGGGGGGGGTGGGGGGGGGGGGGGGGGGGGGAGGGGGGGGGGGGGGGGGGGGGGGGGGGGGTGGGGGGGGGGGGGGGGGGGGGGGGGGGGGGGGGGTGGGGGTTGGGGGGGGGGGGGGGGGGGGGGGGGGGGGGGGGGGGGGGGGGGGGGGGGGGGGGGGGGGGGGGGGGGGGGGGGGGGGGGGGGGGAGGGGGGGGGGGGGGGGGGGGGGGGGGGGGGGGGGGGGGGGGGGGGGGGGGGGGGTTTTTTGGGGGGGGGGGGGGGGGGGGGGGGGGGGGGGGGGGGGGGGGGGGGGGGGGGGGGGGGGGGGGGGGGGGGGGGGGGGGGGGGGGGGGGGGGGGGGGGGGGGGGGGGGGGGGGGGGGGGAGGGGGGGGGAGGGGGGGGGGGAGGGGGTGGGGGGGGGGGGGGTGGGGGGGGGGGGGGGGGGTTTTGGGGGGGGGGGGGGAGGTGGGGGGGGGGGTGGGGGAGGGGGTTTTTTTTTTTGGGGGTTGGGGGGGGGTGGGGGGAGGGGGGGGGGGGGGGGGGGGGGGGGGGGGGGGGGGGGGGGGGGGGGGGGGGGGTGGGGGGGGGGGGGGGGGGGGGGGGGGGGGGGGGGGGGGGGGGGGGGGGGGGGGGGGGGGGGGGGGGGGGGGGGGGGGGGGGGGGGGGGGGGGGGGGGGGGGGGGGGGGGGGGGGGGGGGGGGGGGGGGGGGGGGGGGGGGGGGGGGGGGGGGGGGGGGGGGGGGGAGGGGGGGGGGGGGGGGGGGGGGGGGGGGGGGGGGGGGGGGGGGGGGGGGGGGGGGGGGGGGGGGGGGGGGGGGGGGGGGGGGGGGGGGGGGGGGGGGGGGGGGGGGGGGGGGGGTTTTAGGGGGGGGGGGGGGGGGGGGGGGGGGGGGGGGGGGGGGGGGGGGGGGGGGGGGGGGGGGGGGAGGGGGGGGGGTGGGGGGGGGGGGGGGGGGGGGGGGGGGGGGGGGGGGGGGGGGGGGGGGGGGGGGGGGGGGGGGGGGGGGGGGGGGGGGGGGGGGGGGGGGGGGGGGGGGGGGGGGGGGGGGGGGGGGGGGGGGGGGGGGGGGGGGGGGGGGGGGGGGGGGGGGGGGGGGGGGGGGGGGGGGGGGGGGGGGGGGGGGGGGGGGGGGGGGGGGGGGGGGGGGGGGGGGGGGGGGGGGGGGGGGGGGGGGGGGGGGGGGGGGGGGGGGGGGGGGGGGGGGGGGGGGGGGGGGGGGGGGGGGGGGGGGGGGGGGGGGGGGGGGGGGGGGGGGGGGGGGGGGGGGGGGGGGGGGGGGGGGGGGGGGGGGGGGGGGGGGGGGGGGGGGGGGGGGGGGGGGGGGGGGGGGGGGGGGGGGGGGGGGGGGGGGGGGGGGGGGGGGGGGGGGGGGGGGGGGGGGGGGGGGGGGGGGGGGGGGGGGGGGGGGGGGGGGGGGGGGGGGGGGGGGGGGGGGGGGGGGGGGGGGGGGGGGGGGGGGGGGGGGGGGGGGGGGGGGGGGGGGGGGGGGGGGGGGGGGGGGGGGGGGGGGGGGGGGGGGGGGGGGGGGGGGGGGGGGGGGGGGGGGGGGGGGGGGGGGGGGGGGGGGGGGGGGGGGGGGGGGGGGGGGGGGGGGGGGGGGGGGGGGGGGGGGGGGGGGGGGGGGGGGGGGGGGGGGGGGGGGGGGGGGGGGGGGGGGGGGGGGGGGGGGGGGGGGGGGGGGGGGGGGGGGGGGGGGGGGGGGGGGGGGGGGGGGGGGGGGGGGGGGGGGGGGGGGGGGGGGGGGGGGGGGGGGGGGTTAGGGGGGGGGGGGGGGGGGGGGGGGGGGGGGGGGGGGGGGGGGGGGGGGGGGGGGGGGGGGGGGGGGGGGGGGGGGGGGGGGGGGGGGGGGGGGGGGGGGGGGGGGGGGGGGGGGGGGGGGGGGTGGGGGGGGGGGGGGGGGGGGGGGGGGGGGGGGGGGGGGGGGGGGGGGGGGGGGGGGGGGGGGGGGGGGGGGGGGGGGGGGGGGGGGGGGGGGGGGGGGGGGGGGGGGGAGGGGGGGGGGGGGGGGGGGGGGGGGGGGGGGGGGGGGGGGGGGGGGGGGGGGGGGGGGGGGGGGGGGGGGGGGGGGGGGGGGGGGGGGGGGGGGGGGGGGGGGGGGGGGGGGGGGGGGGGGGGGGGGGGGGGGGGGGGGGGGGGGGGGGGGGGGGGGGGGGGGGGGGGGGGGGGGGGGGGGGGGGGGGGGGGGGGGGGGGGGGGGGGGGGGGGGGGGGGGGGGGGGGGGGGGGGGGGGGGGGGGGGGGGGGGGGGGGGGGGGGGGGGGGGGGGGGGGGGGGGGGGGGGGGGGGGGGGGGGGGGGGGGGGGGGGGGGGGGGGGGGGGGGGGGGGGGGGGGGGGGGGGGGGGGGGGGGGGGGGGGGGGGGGGGGGGGGGGGGGGGGGGGGGGGGGGGGGGGGGGGGGGGGGGGGGGGGGGGGGGGGGGGGGGGGGGGGGGGGGGGGGGGGGGGGGGGGGGGGGGGGGGGGGGGGGGGGGGGGGGGGGGGGGGGGGGGGGGGGGGGGGGGGGGGGGGGGGGGGGGGGGGGGGGGGGGGGGGGGGGGGGGGGGGGGGGGGGGGGGGGGGGGGGGGGGGGGGGGGGGGGGGGGGGGGGGGGGGGGGGGGGGGGGGGGGGGGGGGGGGGGGGGGGGGGGGGGGGGGGGGGGGGGGGGGGGGGGGGGGGGGGGGGGGGGGGGGGGGGGGGGGGGGGGGGGGGGGGGGGGGGGGGGGGGGGGGGGGGGGGGGGGGGGGGGGGGGGGGGGGGGGGGGGGGGGGGGGGGGGGGGGGGGGGGGGGGGGGGGGGGGGGGGGGGGGGGGGGGGGGGGGGGGGGGGGGGGGGGGGGGGGGGGGGGGGGGGGGGGGGGGGGGGGGGGGGGGGGGGGGGGGGGGGGGGGGGGGGGGGGGGGGGGGGGGGGGGGGGGGGGGGGGGGGGGGGGGGGGGGGGGGGGGGGGGGGGGGGGGGGGGGGGGGGGGGGGGGGGGGGGGGGGGGGGGGGGGGGGGGGGGGGGGGGGGGGGGGGGGGGGGGGGGGGGGGGGGGGGGGGGGGGGGGGGGGGGGGGGGGGGGGGGGGGGGGGGGGGGGGGGGGGGGGGGGGGGGGGGGGGGGGGGGGGGGGGGGGGGGGGGGGGGGGGGGGGGGGGGGGGGGGGGGGGGGGGGGGGGGGGGGGGGGGGGGGGGGGGGGGGGGGGGGGGGGGGGGGGGGGGGGGGGGGGGGGGGGGGGGGGGGGGGGGGGGGGGGGGGGGGGGGGGGGGGGGGGGGGGGGGGGGGGGGGGGGGGGGGGGGGGGGGGGGGGGGGGGGGGGGGGGGGGGGGGGGGGGGGGGGGGGGGGGGGGGGGGGGGGGGGGGGGGGGGGGGGGGGGGGGGGGGGGGGGGGGGGGGGGGGGGGGGGGGGGGGGGGGGGGGGGGGGGGGGGGGGGGGGGGGGGGGGGGGGGGGGGGGGGGGGGGGGGGGGGGGGGGGGGGGGGGGGGGGGGGGGGGGGGGGGGGGGGGGGGGGGGGGGGGGGGGGGGGGGGGGGGGGGGGGGGGGGGGGGGGGGGGGGGGGGGGGGGGGGGGGGGGGGGGGGGGGGGGGGGGGGGGGGGGGGGGGGGGGGGGGGGGGGGGGGGGGGGGGGGGGGGGGGGGGGGGGGGGGGGGGGGGGGGGGGGGGGGGGGGGGGGGGGGGGGGGGGGGGGGGGGGGGGGGGGGGGGGGGGGGGGGGGGGGGGGGGGGGGGGGGGGGGGGGGGGGGGGGGGGGGGGGGGGGGGGGGGGGGGGGGGGGGGGGGGGGGGGGGGGGGGGGGGGGGGGGGGGGGGGGGGGGGGGGGGGGGGGGGGGGGGGGGGGGGGGGGGGGGGGGGGGGGGGGGGGGGGGGGGGGGGGGGGGGGGGGGGGGGGGGGGGGGGGGGGGGGGGGGGGGGGGGGGGGGGGGGGGGGGGGGGGGGGGGGGGGGGGGGGGGGGGGGGGGGGGGGGGGGGGGGGGGGGGGGGGGGGGGGGGGGGGGGGGGGGGGGGGGGGGGGGGGGGGGGGGGGGGGGGGGGGGGGGGGGGGGGGGGGGGGGGGGGGGGGGGGGGGGGGGGGGGGGGGGGGGGGGGGGGGGGGGGGGGGGGGGGGGGGGGGGGGGGGGGGGGGGGGGGGGGGGGGGGGGGGGGGGGGGGGGGGGGGGGGGGGGGGGGGGGGGGGGGGGGGGGGGGGGGGGGGGGGGGGGGGGGGGGGGGGGGGGGGGGGGGGGGGGGGGGGGGGGGGGGGGGGGGGGGGGGGGGGGGGGGGGGGGGGGGGGGGGGGGGGGGGGGGGGGGGGGGGGGGGGGGGGGGGGGGGGGGGGGGGGGGGGGGGGGGGGGGGGGGGGGGGGGGGGGGGGGGGGGGGGGGGGGGGGGGGGGGGGGGGGGGGGGGGGGGGGGGGGGGGGGGGGGGGGGGGGGGGGGGGGGGGGGGGGGGGGGGGGGGGGGGGGGGGGGGGGGGGGGGGGGGGGGGGGGGGGGGGGGGGGGGGGGGGGGGGGGGGGGGGGGGGGGGGGGGGGGGGGGGGGGGGGGGGGGGGGGGGGGGGGGGGGGGGGGGGGGGGGGGGGGGGGGGGGGGGGGGGGGGGGGGGGGGGGGGGGGGGGGGGGGGGGGGGGGGTGGGGGGGGGGGGGGGGGGGGGGGGGGGGGGGGGGGGGGGGGGGGGGGGGGGGGGGGGGGGGGGGGGGGGGGGGGGGGGGGGGGGGGGGGGGGGGGGGGGGGGGGGGGGGGGGGGGGGGGGGGGGGGGGGGGGGGGGGGGGGGGGGGGGGGGGGGGGGGGGGGGGGGGGGGGGGGGGGGGGGGGGGGGGGGGGGGGGGGGGGGGGGGGGGGGGGGGGGGGGGGGGGGGGGGGGGGGGGGGGGGGGGGGGGGGGGGGGGGGGGGGGGGGGGGGGGGGGGGGGGGGGGGGGGGGGGGGGGGGGGGGGGGGGGGGGGGGGGGGGGGGGGGGGGGGGGGGGGGGGGGGGGGGGGGGGGGGGGGGGGGGGGGGGGGGGGGGGGGGGGGGGGGGGGGGGGGGGGGGGGGGGGGGGGGGGGGGGGGGGGGGGGGGGGGGGGGGGGGGGGGGGGGGGGGGGGGGGGGGGGGGGGGGGGGGGGGGGGGGGGGGGGGGGGGGGGGGGGGGGGGGGGGGGGGGGGGGGGGGGGGGGGGGGGGGGGGGGGGGGGGGGGGGGGGGGGGGGGGGGGGGGGGGGGGGGGGGGGGGGGGGGGGGGGGGGGGGGGGGGGGGGGGGGGGGGGGGGGGGGGGGGGGGGGGGGGGGGGGGGGGGGGGGGGGGGGGGGGGGGGGGGGGGGGGGGGGGGGGGGGGGGGGGGGGGGGGGGGGGGGGGGGGGGGGGGGGGGGGGGGGGGGGGGGGGGGGGGGGGGGGGGGGGGGGGGGGGGGGGGGGGGGGGGGGGGGGGGGGGGGGGGGGGGGGGGGGGGGGGGGGGGGGGGGGGGGGGGGGGGGGGGGGGGGGGGGGGGGGGGGGGGGGGGGGGGGGGGGGGGGGGGGGGGGGGGGGGGGGGGGGGGGGGGGGGGGGGGGGGGGGGGGGGGGGGGGGGGGGGGGGGGGGGGGGGGGGGGGGGGGGGGGGGGGGGGGGGGGGGGGGGGGGGGGGGGGGGGGGGGGGGGGGGGGGGGGGGGGGGGGGGGGGGGGGGGGGGGGGGGGGGGGGGGGGGGGGGGGGGGGGGGGGGGGGGGGGGGGGGGGGGGGGGGGGGGGGGGGGGGGGGGGGGGGGGGGGGGGGGGGGGGGGGGGGGGGGGGGGGGGGGGGGGGGGGGGGGGGGGGGGGGGGGGGGGGGGGGGGGGGGGGGGGGGGGGGGGGGGGGGGGGGGGGGGGGGGGGGGGGGGGGGGGGGGGGGGGGGGGGGGGGGGGGGGGGGGGGGGGGGGGGGGGGGGGGGGGGGGGGGGGGGGGGGGGGGGGGGGGGGGGGGGGGGGGGGGGGGGGGGGGGGGGGGGGGGGGGGGGGGGGGGGGGGGGGGGGGGGGGGGGGGGGGGGGGGGGGGGGGGGGGGGGGGGGGGGGGGGGGGGGGGGGGGGGGGGGGGGGGGGGGGGGGGGGGGGGGGGGGGGGGGGGGGGGGGGGGGGGGGGGGGGGGGGGGGGGGGGGGGGGGGGGGGGGGGGGGGGGGGGGGGGGGGGGGGGGGGGGGGGGGGGGGGGGGGGGGGGGGGGGGGGGGGGGGGGGGGGGGGGGGGGGGGGGGGGGGGGGGGGGGGGGGGGGGGGGGGGGGGGGGGGGGGGGGGGGGGGGGGGGGGGGGGGGGGGGGGGGGGGGGGGGGGGGGGGGGGGGGGGGGGGGGGGGGGGGGGGGGGGGGGGGGGGGGGGGGGGGGGGGGGGGGGGGGGGGGGGGGGGGGGGGGGGGGGGGGGGGGGGGGGGGGGGGGGGGGGGGGGGGGGGGGGGGGGGGGGGGGGGGGGGGGGGGGGGGGGGGGGGGGGGGGGGGGGGGGGGGGGGGGGGGGGGGGGGGGGGGGGGGGGGGGGGGGGGGGGGGGGGGGGGGGGGGGGGGGGGGGGGGGGGGGGGGGGGGGGGGGGGGGGGGGGGGGGGGGGGGGGGGGGGGGGGGGGGGGGGGGGGGGGGGGGGGGGGGGGGGGGGGGGGGGGGGGGGGGGGGGGGGGGGGGGGGGGGGGGGGGGGGGGGGGGGGGGGGGGGGGGGGGGGGGGGGGGGGGGGGGGGGGGGGGGGGGGGGGGGGGGGGGGGGGGGGGGGGGGGGGGGGGGGGGGGGGGGGGGGGGGGGGGGGGGGGGGGGGGGGGGGGGGGGGGGGGGGGGGGGGGGGGGGGGGGGGGGGGGGGGGGGGGGGGGGGGGGGGGGGGGGGGGGGGGGGGGGGGGGGGGGGGGGGGGGGGGGGGGGGGGGGGGGGGGGGGGGGGGGGGGGGGGGGGGGGGGGGGGGGGGGGGGGGGGGGGGGGGGGGGGGGGGGGGGGGGGGGGGGGGGGGGGGGGGGGGGGGGGGGGGGGGGGGGGGGGGGGGGGGGGGGGGGGGGGGGGGGGGGGGGGGGGGGGGGGGGGGGGGGGGGGGGGGGGGGGGGGGGGGGGGGGGGGGGGGGGGGGGGGGGGGGGGGGGGGGGGGGGGGGGGGGGGGGGGGGGGGGGGGGGGGGGGGGGGGGGGGGGGGGGGGGGGGGGGGGGGGGGGGGGGGGGGGGGGGGGGGGGGGGGGGGGGGGGGGGGGGGGGGGGGGGGGGGGGGGGGGGGGGGGGGGGGGGGGGGGGGGGGGGGGGGGGGGGGGGGGGGGGGGGGGGGGGGGGGGGGGGGGGGGGGGGGGGGGGGGGGGGGGGGGGGGGGGGGGGGGGGGGGGGGGGGGGGGGGGGGGGGGGGGGGGGGGGGGGGGGGGGGGGGGGGGGGGGGGGGGGGGGGGGGGGGGGGGGGGGGGGGGGGGGGGGGGGGGGGGGGGGGGGGGGGGGGGGGGGGGGGGGGGGGGGGGGGGGGGGGGGGGGGGGGGGGGGGGGGGGGGGGGGGGGGGGGGGGGGGGGGGGGGGGGGGGGGGGGGGGGGGGGGGGGGGGGGGGGGGGGGGGGGGGGGGGGGGGGGGGGGGGGGGGGGGGGGGGGGGGGGGGGGGGGGGGGGGGGGGGGGGGGGGGGGGGGGGGGGGGGGGGGGGGGGGGGGGGGGGGGGGGGGGGGGGGGGGGGGGGGGGGGGGGGGGGGGGGGGGGGGGGGGGGGGGGGGGGGGGGGGGGGGGGGGGGGGGGGGGGGGGGGGGGGGGGGGGGGGGGGGGGGGGGGGGGGGGGGGGGGGGGGGGGGGGGGGGGGGGGGGGGGGGGGGGGGGGGGGGGGGGGGGGGGGGGGGGGGGGGGGGGGGGGGGGGGGGGGGGGGGGGGGGGGGGGGGGGGGGGGGGGGGGGGGGGGGGGGGGGGGGGGGGGGGGGGGGGGGGGGGGGGGGGGGGGGGGGGGGGGGGGGGGGGGGGGGGGGGGGGGGGGGGGGGGGGGGGGGGGGGGGGGGGGGGGGGGGGGGGGGGGGGGGGGGGGGGGGGGGGGGGGGGGGGGGGGGGGGGGGGGGGGGGGGGGGGGGGGGGGGGGGGGGGGGGGGGGGGGGGGGGGGGGGGGGGGGGGGGGGGGGGGGGGGGGGGGGGGGGGGGGGGGGGGGGGGGGGGGGGGGGGGGGGGGGGGGGGGGGGGGGGGGGGGGGGGGGGGGGGGGGGGGGGGGGGGGGGGGGGGGGGGGGGGGGGGGGGGGGGGGGGGGGGGGGGGGGGGGGGGGGGGGGGGGGGGGGGGGGGGGGGGGGGGGGGGGGGGGGGGGGGGGGGGGGGGGGGGGGGGGGGGGGGGGGGGGGGGGGGGGGGGGGGGGGGGGGGGGGGGGGGGGGGGGGGGGGGGGGGGGGGGGGGGGGGGGGGGGGGGGGGGGGGGGGGGGGGGGGGGGGGGGGGGGGGGGGGGGGGGGGGGGGGGGGGGGGGGGGGGGGGGGGGGGGGGGGGGGGGGGGGGGGGGGGGGGGGGGGGGGGGGGGGGGGGGGGGGGGGGGGGGGGGGGGGGGGGGGGGGGGGGGGGGGGGGGGGGGGGGGGGGGGGGGGGGGGGGGGGGGGGGGGGGGGGGGGGGGGGGGGGGGGGGGGGGGGGGGGGGGGGGGGGGGGGGGGGGGGGGGGGGGGGGGGGGGGGGGGGGGGGGGGGGGGGGGGGGGGGGGGGGGGGGGGGGGGGGGGGGGGGGGGGGGGGGGGGGGGGGGGGGGGGGGGGGGGGGGGGGGGGGGGGGGGGGGGGGGGGGGGGGGGGGGGGGGGGGGGGGGGGGGGGGGGGGGGGGGGGGGGGGGGGGGGGGGGGGGGGGGGGGGGGGGGGGGGGGGGGGGGGGGGGGGGGGGGGGGGGGGGGGGGGGGGGGGGGGGGGGGGGGGGGGGGGGGGGGGGGGGGGGGGGGGGGGGGGGGGGGGGGGGGGGGGGGGGGGGGGGGGGGGGGGGGGGGGGGGGGGGGGGGGGGGGGGGGGGGGGGGGGGGGGGGGGGGGGGGGGGGGGGGGGGGGGGGGGGGGGGGGGGGGGGGGGGGGGGGGGGGGGGGGGGGGGGGGGGGGGGGGGGGGGGGGGGGGGGGGGGGGGGGGGGGGGGGGGGGGGGGGGGGGGGGGGGGGGGGGGGGGGGGGGGGGGGGGGGGGGGGGGGGGGGGGGGGGGGGGGGGGGGGGGGGGGGGGGGGGGGGGGGGGGGGGGGGGGGGGGGGGGGGGGGGGGGGGGGGGGGGGGGGGGGGGGGGGGGGGGGGGGGGGGGGGGGGGGGGGGGGGGGGGGGGGGGGGGGGGGGGGGGGGGGGGGGGGGGGGGGGGGGGGGGGGGGGGGGGGGGGGGGGGGGGGGGGGGGGGGGGGGGGGGGGGGGGGGGGGGGGGGGGGGGGGGGGGGGGGGGGGGGGGGGGGGGGGGGGGGGGGGGGGGGGGGGGGGGGGGGGGGGGGGGGGGGGGGGGGGGGGGGGGGGGGGGGGGGGGGGGGGGGGGGGGGGGGGGGGGGGGGGGGGGGGGGGGGGGGGGGGGGGGGGGGGGGGGGGGGGGGGGGGGGGGGGGGGGGGGGGGGGGGGGGGGGGGGGGGGGGGGGGGGGGGGGGGGGGGGGGGGGGGGGGGGGGGGGGGGGGGGGGGGGGGGGGGGGGGGGGGGGGGGGGGGGGGGGGGGGGGGGGGGGGGGGGGGGGGGGGGGGGGGGGGGGGGGGGGGGGGGGGGGGGGGGGGGGGGGGGGGGGGGGGGGGGGGGGGGGGGGGGGGGGGGGGGGGGGGGGGGGGGGGGGGGGGGGGGGGGGGGGGGGGGGGGGGGGGGGGGGGGGGGGGGGGGGGGGGGGGGGGGGGGGGGGGGGGGGGGGGGGGGGGGGGGGGGGGGGGGGGGGGGGGGGGGGGGGGGGGGGGGGGGGGGGGGGGGGGGGGGGGGGGGGGGGGGGGGGGGGGGGGGGGGGGGGGGGGGGGGGGGGGGGGGGGGGGGGGGGGGGGGGGGGGGGGGGGGGGGGGGGGGGGGGGGGGGGGGGGGGGGGGGGGGGGGGGGGGGGGGGGGGGGGGGGGGGGGGGGGGGGGGGGGGGGGGGGGGGGGGGGGGGGGGGGGGGGGGGGGGGGGGGGGGGGGGGGGGGGGGGGGGGGGGGGGGGGGGGGGGGGGGGGGGGGGGGGGGGGGGGGGGGGGGGGGGGGGGGGGGGGGGGGGGGGGGGGGTGGGGGTTGGGGGGGGGGGGGGGGGGGGGGGGGGGGGGGGGGGGGGGGGGGGGGGGGGGGGGGGGGGGGGGGGGGGGGGGGGGGGGGGGGGGGGGGGGGGGGGGGGGGGGGGGGGGGGGGGGGGGGGGGGGGGGGGGGGGGGGGGGGGGGGGGGGGGGGGGGGGGGGGGGGGGGGGGGGGGGGGGGGGGGGGGGGGGGGGGGGGGGGGGGGGGGGGGGGGGGGGGGGGGGGGGGGGGGGGGGGGGGGGGGGGGGGGGGGGGGGGGGGGGGGGGGGGGGGGGGGGGGGGGGGGGGGGGGGGGGGGGGGGGGGGGGGGGGGGGGGGGGGGGGGGGGGGGGGGGGGGGGGGGGGGGGGGGGGGGGGGGGGGGGGGGGGGGGGGGGGGGGGGGGGGGGGGGGGGGGGGGGGGGGGGGGGGGGGGGGGGGGGGGGGGGGGGGGGGGGGGGGGGGGGGGGGGGGGGGGGGGGGGGGGGGGGGGGGGGGGGGGGGGGGGGGGGGGGGGGGGGGGGGGGGGGGGGGGGGGGGGGGGGGGGGGGGGGGGGGGGGGGGGGGGGGGGGGGGGGGGGGGGGGGGGGGGGGGGGGGGGGGGGGGGGGGGGGGGGGGGGGGGGGGGGGGGGGGGGGGGGGGGGGGGGGGGGGGGGGGGGGGGGGGGGGGGGGGGGGGGGGGGGGGGGGGGGGGGGGGGGGGGGGGGGGGGGGGGGGGGGGGGGGGGGGGGGGGGGGGGGGGGGGGGGGGGGGGGGGGGGGGGGGGGGGGGGGGGGGGGGGGGGGGGGGGGGGGGGGGGGGGGGGGGGGGGGGGGGGGGGGGGGGGGGGGGGGGGGGGGGGGGGGGGGGGGGGGGGGGGGGGGGGGGGGGGGGGGGGGGGGGGGGGGGGGGGGGGGGGGGGGGGGGGGGGGGGGGGGGGGGGGGGGGGGGGGGGGGGGGGGGGGGGGGGGGGGGGGGGGGGGGGGGGGGGGGGGGGGGGGGGGGGGGGGGGGGGGGGGGGGGGGGGGGGGGGGGGGGGGGGGGGGGGGGGGGGGGGGGGGGGGGGGGGGGGGGGGGGGGGGGGGGGGGGGGGGGGGGGGGGGGGGGGGGGGGGGGGGGGGGGGGGGGGGGGGGGGGGGGGGGGGGGGGGGGGGGGGGGGGGGGGGGGGGGGGGGGGGGGGGGGGGGGGGGGGGGGGGGGGGGGGGGGGGGGGGGGGGGGGGGGGGGGGGGGGGGGGGGGGGGGGGGGGGGGGGGGGGGGGGGGGGGGGGGGGGGGGGGGGGGGGGGGGGGGGGGGGGGGGGGGGGGGGGGGGGGGGGGGGGGGGGGGGGGGGGGGGGGGGGGGGGGGGGGGGGGGGGGGGGGGGGGGGGGGGGGGGGGGGGGGGGGGGGGGGGGGGGGGGGGGGGGGGGGGGGGGGGGGGGGGGGGGGGGGGGGGGGGGGGGGGGGGGGGGGGGGGGGGGGGGGGGGGGGGGGGGGGGGGGGGGGGGGGGGGGGGGGGGGGGGGGGGGGGGGGGGGGGGGGGGGGGGGGGGGGGGGGGGGGGGGGGGGGGGGGGGGGGGGGGGGGGGGGGGGGGGGGGGGGGGGGGGGGGGGGGGGGGGGGGGGGGGGGGGGGGGGGGGGGGGGGGGGGGGGGGGGGGGGGGGGGGGGGGGGGGGGGGGGGGGGGGGGGGGGGGGGGGGGGGGGGGGGGGGGGGGGGGGGGGGGGGGGGGGGGGGGGGGGGGGGGGGGGGGGGGGGGGGGGGGGGGGGGGGGGGGGGGGGGGGGGGGGGGGGGGGGGGGGGGGGGGGGGGGGGGGGGGGGGGGGGGGGGGGGGGGGGGGGGGGGGGGGGGGGGGGGGGGGGGGGGGGGGGGGGGGGGGGGGGGGGGGGGGGGGGGGGGGGGGGGGGGGGGGGGGGGGGGGGGGGGGGGGGGGGGGGGGGGGGGGGGGGGGGGGGGGGGGGGGGGGGGGGGGGGGGGGGGGGGGGGGGGGGGGGGGGGGGGGGGGGGGGGGGGGGGGGGGGGGGGGGGGGGGGGGGGGGGGGGGGGGGGGGGGGGGGGGGGGGGGGGGGGGGGGGGGGGGGGGGGGGGGGGGGGGGGGGGGGGGGGGGGGGGGGGGGGGGGGGGGGGGGGGGGGGGGGGGGGGGGGGGGGGGGGGGGGGGGGGGGGGGGGGGGGGGGGGGGGGGGGGGGGGGGGGGGGGGGGGGGGGGGGGGGGGGGGGGGGGGGGGGGGGGGGGGGGGGGGGGGGGGGGGGGGGGGGGGGGGGGGGGGGGGGGGGGGGGGGGGGGGGGGGGGGGGGGGGGGGGGGGGGGGGGGGGGGGGGGGGGGGGGGGGGGGGGGGGGGGGGGGGGGGGGGGGGGGGGGGGGGGGGGGGGGGGGGGGGGGGGGGGGGGGGGGGGGGGGGGGGGGGGGGGGGGGGGGGGGGGGGGGGGGGGGGGGGGGGGGGGGGGGGGGGGGGGGGGGGGGGGGGGGGGGGGGGGGGGGGGGGGGGGGGGGGGGGGGGGGGGGGGGGGGGGGGGGGGGGGGGGGGGGGGGGGGGGGGGGGGGGGGGGGGGGGGGGGGGGGGGGGGGGGGGGGGGGGGGGGGGGGGGGGGGGGGGGGGGGGGGGGGGGGGGGGGGGGGGGGGGGGGGGGGGGGGGGGGGGGGGGGGGGGGGGGGGGGGGGGGGGGGGGGGGGGGGGGGGGGGGGGGGGGGGGGGGGGGGGGGGGGGGGGGGGGGGGGGGGGGGGGGGGGGGGGGGGGGGGGGGGGGGGGGGGGGGGGGGGGGGGGGGGGGGGGGGGGGGGGGGGGGGGGGGGGGGGGGGGGGGGGGGGGGGGGGGGGGGGGGGGGGGGGGGGGGGGGGGGGGGGGGGGGGGGGGGGGGGGGGGGGGGGGGGGGGGGGGGGGGGGGGGGGGGGGGGGGGGGGGGGGGGGGGGGGGGGGGGGGGGGGGGGGGGGGGGGGGGGGGGGGGGGGGGGGGGGGGGGGGGGGGGGGGGGGGGGGGGGGGGGGGGGGGGGGGGGGGGGGGGGGGGGGGGGGGGGGGGGGGGGGGGGGGGGGGGGGGGGGGGGGGGGGGGGGGGGGGGGGGGGGGGGGGGGGGGGGGGGGGGGGGGGGGGGGGGGGGGGGGGGGGGGGGGGGGGGGGGGGGGGGGGGGGGGGGGGGGGGGGGGGGGGGGGGGGGGGGGGGGGGGGGGGGGGGGGGGGGGGGGGGGGGGGGGGGGGGGGGGGGGGGGGGGGGGGGGGGGGGGGGGGGGGGGGGGGGGGGGGGGGGGGGGGGGGGGGGGGGGGGGGGGGGGGGGGGGGGGGGGGGGGGGGGGGGGGGGGGGGGGGGGGGGGGGGGGGGGGGGGGGGGGGGGGGGGGGGGGGGGGGGGGGGGGGGGGGGGGGGGGGGGGGGGGGGGGGGGGGGGGGGGGGGGGGGGGGGGGGGGGGGGGGGGGGGGGGGGGGGGGGGGGGGGGGGGGGGGGGGGGGGGGGGGGGGGGGGGGGGGGGGGGGGGGGGGGGGGGGGGGGGGGGGGGGGGGGGGGGGGGGGGGGGGGGGGGGGGGGGGGGGGGGGGGGGGGGGGGGGGGGGGGGGGGGGGGGGGGGGGGGGGGGGGGGGGGGGGGGGGGGGGGGGGGGGGGGGGGGGGGGGGGGGGGGGGGGGGGGGGGGGGGGGGGGGGGGGGGGGGGGGGGGGGGGGGGGGGGGGGGGGGGGGGGGGGGGGGGGGGGGGGGGGGGGGGGGGGGGGGGGGGGGGGGGGGGGGGGGGGGGGGGGGGGGGGGGGGGGGGGGGGGGGGGGGGGGGGGGGGGGGGGGGGGGGGGGGGGGGGGGGGGGGGGGGGGGGGGGGGGGGGGGGGGGGGGGGGGGGGGGGGGGGGGGGGGGGGGGGGGGGGGGGGGGGGGGGGGGGGGGGGGGGGGGGGGGGGGGGGGGGGGGGGGGGGGGGGGGGGGGGGGGGGGGGGGGGGGGGGGGGGGGGGGGGGGGGGGGGGGGGGGGGGGGGGGGGGGGGGGGGGGGGGGGGGGGGGGGGGGGGGGGGGGGGGGGGGGGGGGGGGGGGGGGGGGGGGGGGGGGGGGGGGGGGGGGGGGGGGGGGGGGGGGGGGGGGGGGGGGGGGGGGGGGGGGGGGGGGGGGGGGGGGGGGGGGGGGGGGGGGGGGGGGGGGGGGGGGGGGGGGGGGGGGGGGGGGGGGGGGGGGGGGGGGGGGGGGGGGGGGGGGGGGGGGGGGGGGGGGGGGGGGGGGGGGGGGGGGGGGGGGGGGGGGGGGGGGGGGGGGGGGGGGGGGGGGGGGGGGGGGGGGGGGGGGGGGGGGGGGGGGGGGGGGGGGGGGGGGGGGGGGGGGGGGGGGGGGGGGGGGGGGGGGGGGGGGGGGGGGGGGGGGGGGGGGGGGGGGGGGGGGGGGGGGGGGGGGGGGGGGGGGGGGGGGGGGGGGGGGGGGGGGGGGGGGGGGGGGGGGGGGGGGGGGGGGGGGGGGGGGGGGGGGGGGGGGGGGGGGGGGGGGGGGGGGGGGGGGGGGGGGGGGGGGGGGGGGGGGGGGGGGGGGGGGGGGGGGGGGGGGGGGGGGGGGGGGGGGGGGGGGGGGGGGGGGGGGGGGGGGGGGGGGGGGGGGGGGGGGGGGGGGGGGGGGGGGGGGGGGGGGGGGGGGGGGGGGGGGGGGGGGGGGGGGGGGGGGGGGGGGGGGGGGGGGGGGGGGGGGGGGGGGGGGGGGGGGGGGGGGGGGGGGGGGGGGGGGGGGGGGGGGGGGGGGGGGGGGGGGGGGGGGGGGGGGGGGGGGGGGGGGGGGGGGGGGGGGGGGGGGGGGGGGGGGGGGGGGGGGGGGGGGGGGGGGGGGGGGGGGGGGGGGGGGGGGGGGGGGGGGGGGGGGGGGGGGGGGGGGGGGGGGGGGGGGGGGGGGGGGGGGGGGGGGGGGGGGGGGGGGGGGGGGGGGGGGGGGGGGGGGGGGGGGGGGGGGGGGGGGGGGGGGGGGGGGGGGGGGGGGGGGGGGGGGGGGGGGGGGGGGGGGGGGGGGGGGGGGGGGGGGGGGGGGGGGGGGGGGGGGGGGGGGGGGGGGGGGGGGGGGGGGGGGGGGGGGGGGGGGGGGGGGGGGGGGGGGGGGGGGGGGGGGGGGGGGGGGGGGGGGGGGGGGGGGGGGGGGGGGGGGGGGGGGGGGGGGGGGGGGGGGGGGGGGGGGGGGGGAGGGGGGGGGGGGGGGGGGGGGGGGGGGGGGGGGGGGGGGGGGGGGGGGGGGGGGGGGGGGGGGGAGGGGGGGGGGGGGGGGGGGGGGGGGGGGGGGGGGGGGGGGGGGGGGGGGGGGGGGGGGGGGGGGGGGGGGGGGGGGGGGGGGGGGGGGGGGGGGGGGGGGGGGGGGGGGGGGGGGGGGGGGGGGGGGGGGGGGGGGGGGGGGGGGGGGGGGGAAGGGGGGGGGGGGGGGGGGGGGGGGGGGGGGGGGGGGGGGGGGGGGGGGGGGGGGGGGGGGGGGGGGGGGGGGGGGGGGGGGGGGGGGGGGGGGGGGGGGGGGGGGGGGGGGGGGGGGGGGGGGGGGGGGGGGGGGGGGGGGGGGGGGGGGGGGGGGGGGGGGGGGGGGGGGGGGGGGGGGGGGGGGGGGGGGGGGGGGGGGGGGGGGGGACCGGGGGGGGG
>JAJQQW010001020.1:0-16570 GCA_025583905.1 Ia io | reverse complement strand
TTATGGCGAGGACCAGAAGGCCATTCAGGGACCCAGGACTAAAACCAGTGCGCCTATTTCTGTATTGGAGTCTGAACGTCCAGCTAGTCCTGACCACCGTTTCATCATCCGAGGTGCTGCCTTTGACCCTCAACCTCCAAATGGGCCCATAGCGCCCCCTAGTGACCACACCTCTCTCCCGGCACCCCAGACCTACATCGGGGCTCAGACCTACATCGGGTCCAGACCTTCAGGGCGGGCCAGAAGGCAACCCGGGGCCCAGGCTTCAAAGACATAAATCCGTCTTGTATCCGGGCCTAATCTCCATCAGTACCCCAGGATGCCATGCCAGAAACCAGTGTCACTTGAGGTAGCGGACTTCCCCCCGGGGCACAGGACAAACCTCTTGGCCTGAAGGGACTCTCCCACAATCCAGAACTCTATCGGGGCATCGGACCTACATCCGGGTCCAAAGGCCACAAAACGAACCCCGTGTTGTATCAGGGGACAGGACCACTATTACCTAAACCCGTGTTTCATGTGTGGTACCAGATCCCCCCGGGGAACAGACATCCATCCCTGGCCCGAACGAACATCCCAGGATACAGACCTCTATCCGCGGGCTGGGACCCTTCATCCGCGTCCCAGGCGCCAAACACCGAATTCCCCAGTGTTTGATCAGGGGACCAGACCACTATTCTTTAACCAGGTGTCCAGGTGAGTCCAGATCCTACCCCGGGAATCAAACCTCCCTCCACAGCCCAGATATTACCCTCCTCAGGACCAAGACCTCAATTGCGGCTCAGTCATCCATCCGGGCCTAGCTCATCATGGCGGGAGCCGAAGAGATTTGCGGGGAACCTGGCCTCAAACACAGAATCCAGTCTCGTATCAAGGGGTGTAGTTGTAGTTCTCCATCTGTACCCCAGACCACCATTCCATGACCCAGAAGTCCAGGTGAGGTACCAGACCGCCACCCCCGGGGTCAACAGACCCTCCCTCCCTGGCCGAACGCCCTTCCCAACACCGAGACCTCCATTCGGGGCACAGGCCTACGTCTGGGTCCCAGACCTTTATGGCAAGGACCAGAGGGGCCATTCACGGGGACCAGACTAGAACCCATTGCCTATTCCTTTATTGTGGAGTTAGATGGGCAGGCTTGTCCGGACCACTATTTCATATCCTGAGGTCCTTCCCTGGAATCGAACCTCCCCCCTGGACCCATAGGCCCCTAGTGACCACAGCTCTCTACAATCACGCAGACCTAATCGTGGGCTCAGACATACATCCGGGTCCCAGAAGGTCGTAACGGCGCGAGAAGATTATCCCAGGAGCGCAGGACTTCAAACACACTATTCCAAGTCCTTGTTATCAGGGGGTAGTTCTCCATCAGTAAACCCAGACCAGCATTCCATAACCAAATTGTCCAGGTAAGGTACCAGACGCCACCCAAGGCCCAGGACCTCCATTGGGGATAAGACTACATTCAGGGTCCCAGGACCATCATGCAGGCCGAGAAGATGATCCGGGGCCCAAGCCTCAGAAACAGAATCCAGTCTTGTATCAGGGGGTGTTAGTTCCCTTATGAACCCCCGACCACCAATCCATAATTCAAATGTCCAGGTGAGGTACCACACCTCCCCGGTAGCCCAGGAATCCGCCTGGCCCGAACGGTCATCCCAGATCCAGACCTCTATCCGGAGGCTGGGACCTACATCTGGTTCCCAGGCCACAAACACGAATCCAGTGTTGTATCAGCGAGGACCACACCTCTATTCCACAACCATAGTCCAGGTGAGGTCCAGACCGCCCCCCCGGGCCAGACCTCCCTCCCTGGCCGAACTGCCCTCCCAAGACCCAGGAACCTCATTCGGGGTTTCAGACATCCTTCTGGGTCCAGATCTTTATTGGCGAGGACCAGAAGGACATTCCAGGGACCAGACGAGATACCCAGTGCGCCTTGTTCTGTATTGGAGTCTGAACGTCCAGGCTAGTCCTGACCACCGTTTCTTCATCCGAGGTGCTGCCTTTGAACCCACACCTCCCAAATGGGCCCATAGCGCCCCCTAGTGACCACACCTCTCTCCCGGCACCCAGACACTACATCCGGGGCTCAGACCTACATCGGGTCCCAGACCTTCAGGGCGGGGCGAGAAGGCCAACACGAGGGCCCAGGCTTCAAAGACATAAATCCGTCTTGTATCCGGGCCTAATCTCCATCAGTACCCCAGGATGCCATGCCAGAAACCAGTGTCACTTGAGGTAGCGGACTTCCCCCCGGGGCACAGGACAAACCTCTTGGCCTGAAGGGACTCTCCCACAATCCAGAACTCTATCGGGGCATCGGACCTACATCCGGGTCCAAAGGCCACAAAACGAACCCCGTGTTGTATCAGGGGACAGGACCACTATTACCTAAACCCGTGTTTCATGTGTGGTACCAGATCCCCCCGGGGAACAGACATCCATCCCTGGCCCGAACGAACATCCCAGGATACAGACCTCTATCCGCGGGCTGGGACCCTTCATCCGCGTCCCAGGCGCCAAACACCGAATTCCCCAGTGTTTGATCAGGGGACCAGACCACTATTCTTTAACCAGGTGTCCAGGTGAGTCCAGATCCTACCCCGGGAATCAAACCTCCCTCCACAGCCCAGATATTACCCTCCTCAGGACCAAGACCTCAATTGCGGCTCAGTCATCCATCCGGGCCTAGCTCATCATGGCGGGAGCCGAAGAGATTTGCGGGGAACCTGGCCTCAAACACAGAATCCAGTCTTCATATTCAAGGGGTGTAGTTCTTCATCTGCTACCCAGACCACATTTCCATTGGACCTGAAGTCCAGGTGAGGTACCAGACCGCCCCGCCGGGAGTCACAGCCCCCTCCCTGGGACACCTGCCCTCCCAACACCGAGACCTCATTCGGGGCACTGCAAACGTCTGGGTACCGACCTTTATGGCAAGGACAGAAGGCCATGACTCGACCCAGACTAGAACCATTGCCTATTACTTTTATGAGAGTCTAGTGGCAGGCTAGTCTGACCACTATTTCTCACTGAGGTCCTGCCATGGTCCGAAACCTGCCCCTGGACCATAGGGCCCCTAGTGACACAGCTCTCTCCCATTCACGCAGGACCTACATCCGGGGCTCCGACTACCATCGGGTCCCAGAAGGTCATATACGGGCGAAGAAGATTATCCAGGGCGCAGGACTCAAACACAATATCAGTCTTGTATCAGGGGTTGTGGTTCTCCATCTGTAACCCAGACAGCATTCCTATAACCCAATTGTCAGGTAACGGTTACCAGACCGTCAACCCAAGGCCCAGACCTCCATTATGGGGCTAAGACTACATCAGGGTCCAGACCATACGGCGGAACGAGAAGTTTATCCGGGGCCTAAGCCTCAGACACAGGAATCAGTATTGTATCAGTGGTGTAGTTCCCCTTATGAATACCCAGACCTCACCATTCCTTAATTCCAAATGTCCAGGTGATGGTCCAGACGTCCACCCGGGGGCCCAGGATACGCAACTGGCCCCGAACGGACATCCCAGAATCCGCAGAAATCTATCGAGGCTGGGACATACATTGGTTTCCAGTCAACAAACACGAATCAGTGTTGTATCAGCGGACACTCACCACTATTCCACAATCATATTGTCCAGGTAGTGGTACCAGACCACCCCCCAAGGACCCAGAATCCTACCTCCCTGGCCTGAACATGCCCTAACAAGACCCAGACCTCCATTCGGGGTTCAGGCTCCATTCTGGGTCCAATCTTGTATGGCAAGGACCAGAAGGCCATTCCAGGGACCCCAGACTTGACCCAGTGCGGCCTATTCCTGTATTGGAGTCTGAAAGTTCCAGGCTAGTCCTTAAACCTCCGTTTCTTTCATAGCGAGGTGCTGCCTTTGACCACCCAACACCTCCCACCTGGACCCATAGCGCCCCTAGTGACCAAAACCTCTCTCCCGGCAACAGACCACTACATCCGGGGCTCAGACATACCATCAGGGGTCCCCTGACCTTCAGGGCGGGGGCAGAGCAGGCCAACACGGGGCCGAGGGAAGCCAACACGGGGCCCAGCTTCAAAGACAGTACCGTATTGTATCCAGGCGACTGCTAGATCTCCATCCGTACTCCACACTGCCATGCCATGAAACCCGATGTCCACTTTGAGGTAGCGGACCTCCCCCCGGGGCACAGAACAAACCCTCCTTGGCTGAAGGGACTCTCCCCAAAATCCAGAACTCTATCCGGGGCTGGGACCTACATCCGCGTCCCAGCCACAAATACAACGAATCCAGTGTTGAATCTGGGACCAGACACTATTCCCTATACCCCCGATGTCAGGTGATTACAGACCTCCCCCGGGGACCAGACATCCCTCCCTGCCTCAGGAACGAGCATCAGATATTCAGAACTCTATCCGGGGCTGGGACCTACATCCGCGTCCCAGGACAACAAACACCGAATCCAGTGTTGGATAAGGGGACCAGACCACTATTCTTTAACCCAGATGTCCAGTGAGGTGGGCCAGATCGTCCCCCAGGAATCAAACATCCCTCCCCAGCCGAATACCCTCCAGGACCAGACTTCAAATTGCGGCTCAGACTACATCCGGGTCCTAGCTCATCATGGCAGGTGGCCGAGAAGATTAGCCGGGGGCACTACCTGCTCAAACACCGATATCCAGTCTCGTATCAAGGGGTGTGTAGTTCCCTCTGTACCCAGTCCACCTTCCATGACACAGAGCCAGGTGGAGGTACCAGACCGCCCCGCCAGGGGTCAACTGCCCCCTCCCTTGGGCCGACCTGCCCTCCCAACACCGTGCCTCCATTCGGGGCACAGGCCTACGTCTGGTTCCCAGACCTTTATGGCAAGGACCAGAAGGCCATTCCTGGGACCCAACTAGAACCCATTGCCTATTCTTATTGAGTATAGAGGGCAGGCTAGTCCTGACCACTATTTCATCATCTGAAGGCCTGCCTTGGGGACTCGAACCTCCCCCTGGATCCTAGCGCCCATAGTGGACACAGCTCTCTCCACATCACGCAGACCTTACATCGGGGCTTAGACCTACTTCCGGGTCCCAGAAGGTCATAACGGCGCCGAGGAAGATTATCTCAGGGCGGAGGGGAACTCAACCCACACTATCCAGTCTTGTTATCAGGGGTTGTAGTTCATCCATCAGTAACCAGCCAGCCATTTCCAGAACCCCAAATGTTCAGGTAAGGTACCAGACCGCCACCAAGGCCCAGACCTCCATCTGGGGCTAAGACCTACATCGGGTCCCAGACCATCCACGCGGCCCGAGAAAGAAAATTATCCGGGGCCACAAGCCTAGACACAGAATCCAAGTCTTGTTCAGGGGTGTAGTTCCCCTTATGAACCCCAGTCCATCATTCCAATACATTTCAAAGGGTCCAGGTGAGTACCAGTCTTACCCGGTTGGCCAGGAATCTCGCGGGCCGAAAGGTCATCCGATCCTGCCTCTATACGGGGCTGGGACTCTACATCTGTTCCCAGGCCACAAACACGAATCCAGTGTTGTATTCAGCAGGACCACACACTATTCCAAACCATATTCAGGTGTGGTTCCAGACCGCCCCCCGAGGCCCAGACCTCCTCACTGGCCGAACTGCCCTCCCAAGACACAGACCTTCCATTCGGGGTTCAGCCTCCATCTGGGTCCCAGATCCTTTATGGCGAGGACCAGAAGGCCATTCCAGGGACCCAGGACTAGAACCCAGCTGCGCCTATTCCTGTATTGGAGTTTGAAAGTCCAGGGCTAGTCCTGACCACCGTATCATCATCCGAGGTGCTGACTATGACCTCACACCTCCACAAATTGCCCACATAGCGCCCCTAGTGACCCAACCTCTCGCCCGGCACCCCAGACCTACATCGGGGCTCAGACCTACATCCGGTCCCAGACTTCGGGCGGGGCCCGAGAGAGAAGGCCAACAGGGCCAGGTTCAAAGACAGAATCTTCTTGTATCCGGGGCCTAGATCTCCATCCGTACCCCAGACTGCCATGCCTAGAACCCGATGTCCACTTTGAGGTAGGACCTCCCCCCGGGGCACAGACAACCCTCCTTGGCCTGAAGGACTCTACACAATCCAAGAACTCTAATCGGGGCTCGACCCTACATTTTCCGGTCAAGGCACAAACACCGAACCCAGTGTTGTAATGTATTTTTTCCAAGGGGACAGACCACTATTCCCTAACACCAGGTGTCCAGGTGAGGTGCCAGATCGTCACCCGGAGGCTCAAACTCCCTCCCAGTCCCGAATCTACCCTCCCAGGACCCAGACCTCAATTGCGGCTCAGGACCTACATGGGGTCCTAAGGCTCATCATGGCGGGGCCTGAGAAGATTAGCGGTGGCCCTGGCCTCAAACACAGAATCCAGTCTCGTATCAAGGGGTGTAGTTCTCCATCTGTACCCCAGACCACCATTCCATGGACCCAGAGAGTCCAGGTGAGGTACCAGACCGCACCCGGGGTCAAACACAGGCCCCCTCCATGGCCCGGAACCCTGCCCTCCCGAACACGAGACCTCCATGATGGGGCACAGCGCCTACGTCAGTGGGTCCCAGACCTTTATGGCAAGGACCAGCAGGCATTATCGGGACCCCAGACTTTAGAACCCATTGCCTATTCATATATTGGAGTCTAGATGGGCAGTGCTAGTCCTACCAAATATTTCATCATCCTGAGGTCCTGCCTGGACCCGAACCTCCCCGCCTAGACCCATAGGCCCCTAGTGACCACCAGCTCTTCCAATCACGCAGACCTACATCCGGGGCTCAGATACATCGGGTCCCGAAGGTTCATAACGGCGCGAGAAGAGTATTTTTCCCCCCCCCCAGGGCGCAGGATCAAACACATACTATCCAGTCTTGTATCAGGGGTGTGGTTCTCCATCGTAACCCGGACCAGCATGCCATAACCAAATGTCCAGGTAAGGTACCAGGACCGCCACCAAGGCCCAGACCTCATCTGGGGCTAGGGCTCGAACCTACATCAGGGTCCAGACAATCCCCAGTGGGCTTAGTTTCCTGGACCCACCGTTTTTCTCATTTGTTCCTCGCGGGGGTGCCTTTTGCCTTTTGGGGGGGGGGGGGACCCACAACACCAACCCTTCCCCAAATGGGCCCAATTTAGCAGTCCCCCTAGTGGGGACCACCCCAAAACTTCTCTCCCGGCACCCAAATCTTATATACAATCCGGGGGGATCAGACCTTACAAATTTTCACGGGTCCCCAGGACCTTCAGGGGGCTGGTGGGCCGGGAGGAAGGCCAACCCACGGGAGGGGGCCGAGGGAAGGCCAACACGGGGGGCCCAGGGCTTCAAAGGACGGGATTATTCCGTTTCACTTTGTATTTTGTCCGGGGGGCCTAGAAATCCTCATTACACGTACCCCTGATGGGGTGGGTGGGGACTCGAGCCAAGACTAGAACCCATTCATTGGAAAATTTTTTTCTCCTTTATTATTTTGTGAGTCTAGGATGTGTGGGCAAAAAAGGTCGGGGGGCCCTTATATCCCTGACCACTATTTTCAGGATCAAACCCCTCTTGGTCCTTTTGGACCTCTCCCACGTATTATCCTGAACTTCTATCCCCTTGGACCCGGACCTACATGCGGTTCCCAACTTCCAGGGCACAAAACACCGAACAACCCAAAGGTCGTTGTATCCTCGGGGGGGGGATCACAGGGGAGCCAGTTTTTCCCAATACATAACCGGGGATGACTCAGGTGGAGGTTATCTTTTTTTACCTTCCTACCCCCCGGAGGGGGACCCCCAGTGGCATATCCCTTTCCCTGGCCTAGCCGACGGAGATTATCTTCCCCAGGAAAAATTTCTAGGGGGGTATTCCCTCTATTCCGGGGGGTGTATACTAGTACATCCGGCGTCCCAGGGGGGGCCCACAAAAACCCCCGGAAATGTCAGTTTTCCAATCTGGGGGTACCCCAGACGCAGCATTTTCATTAAAACACAGAATTCCAGGTGGGAAGTGCCCAGGATAAGTAACCAGGGGGATTCCAAAACCCTCATTCCCCCCCAGGGTCCCGGGGAAACTTACCCTCCCAGAACCCCAGGGGGGGGGGGGACCATCCAGGAGGCTAAACCGCTACATCAAGGGTCCCGCTAGACCCATCATGGCGGCCCGAGAAGATTATTTCCTTCCCGGGCACCAAAGAGCCATCATCAACACTAAGAATCTCAGTATTGTATCAGGGGGTGTAGTTCCCCTTATGAAACCCCAGACTCACCATTTCCATAATTCAACATGTCCAGGTGTGAGGTGACACCAGACCTCAGCCCTCCGTGGCCCCAGGATTTTCCGCACTGGCCCAGAAAACGGTTATTTCAATTTTATTTCTATATCCCCTATCTTCCCAGAATCCAGACCTCTAATATCCATTCCGGAGATACCTAAATCACCATATAATATCTTTAAATCTTCTAATATAATCCGGAGCAGGAACCTACATTCTGTTGCCCCTAGGCTCAACAAACACAAGAAAAAAAAATAACCGAATCCTAGTGTGTATCACGCAGACCTACATCCGGGGCTCGACCTAATCGGGTCAGAAGTTCATAACGGCGCCTGAGAAGATTATCCCAGGGCGCAGGACTCAAACACTAACTATCCAGTCTGTTTCCAGGGCGGTGTGGTTTCCATCTGTAACCCAAGCCCCAGCATTCCATAACCCAATGTCAGGTAAGGTACCAGACCGCCACCCAAGGCCAGGACCTCCATTGGGGCTTAAGACCTAATCAGGGTCCCAGACCATCAGGCCGGACCGAGAGATTATCCCGGGGCCTAAGCCTCGACACAGACTCCAGTAATGTATCAGGGGTGTAGTTCCCCTTATGTACCCAGGACCACCATTCCATAATTCAAATGTCCAGGTGAAGGATACCAGACCTCCCCGGTGGCCCAGGATCCGCCTGGCCGAACGCCATCCCAGAATCCAGGACCGCTATACGGGGCTGGCACCTACATGGTTCCAGGCCACAAACACCGAATCAGTGTTGTCTCAGCAGACACACCACTATTTTCAAACCCATAAGTCCAGGTGAGGTACCAGGACCGCCCCCGAGGCCAGACCTCCCTCCCTGGCCCCGAAACTGCCCTCCCAAGACCAGACCTCCATTCGGGGTTCAGACCTCCATCTGGGTCCCAGACTTTTATCGGCGAGGTCCAGCAGGCCATTCCAGGGACCCAGACTACAACCCAGGGCGCCTATTTCTGTATTGGCAGTCTGAATCGCCAGGCTAGTCCTGACCACCGTTTCATCATCGCGCGAGGTGCTGTCCTTTGACCACACCTCCCAAATGGGCCCATAGCGCCCCCTAGTGGACACACCTCTCTCCCGGCACCCAAACCTACATCCGGGGGGAATTCAGACCTACATCGGGTCCCAGACCTTCAGGTCGGGGCCGCGAAGGCCAACACGGGGCCGAGAAGGCCAACACGGGGCCAGGCTTCACAGACAGAACCGTCTTGTATGGGGCCTAGATCTCCATCCGTACCCCAGACTGCCATGCCAGAACGCAGATGTCTATTGAGGGTAGCGGGACCTCCCTGGGGCACAGAAACCCTCCTTGGCCTGAAGGACTCTCTCCACAATCAGAACTCTATCCGGGGCTCGGACCTACATCCGGGTACCAAGGCCACAAACACGAACCCAGTGTTCGTCATCAGGCGGACCTAGACCACTCATTCCCTACCCCGTTGTCCAGGTCGTGGTACCAGACTCCCACGGGGACCAGGCATCCCTCCTGGCCCTACGCACATCCCAGAATTCAGTCCTCTATCCGGGGCTGAGGACCTAATCGCACGAACCAGGCCACAAACACGAATCCTGTGATGGCTAAGGGGACCAGAACACTATTCTTTAACCAGATGTCCAGGTGAGGTGCCAGATCGTCCCCCAGGGATCAAACCTCCCTCCCCAGCCCGAACTACCCTCCAGGACCCAGACTTCCAATTGCGCTCAGACCTAAATCGGGGTCCTAGCTCATCATCGCGGGGGGGACCGAGAAGATTAGCCGGGTGCCCTGGCCTCAAACACAGAATCACCAGTCACGTACAAGGAGGTGTAGTTTCTCCTATCTGTACCCCAGACCACATTCCAGACCAAGATAGTCCAGGTGAGGTACCATACCAGACCGCACCCCCGGGGTCAGAACAGCCCCCCTCCCTGGCCCGAACTGCCCTCCATATCCCGAGACCTCCATCGGGGGCACATGGCTTCGCTGGGTCCAGAACTTTATGGCAAGGACCAGAGGGCCATTCTGCGGACCCAGACTAGCAACCCATTGGACTATTCCTTTATTGGGAGTCAAGATGGGCCGCTAGTCCTGAACATATTTCATCATCCTGAGGTCCTGCCCTGGACTCCGAACCTCCCCCTGGACCCATAGCGCCACCTAGTGACCACAGCTCTCTCCATCACGAAGGACCTACATCGGGGCTCGACCTACTCGGGGTCCCAGAAGGTCATTACGGCGCCGAGAGATTATCCAGGGCGCAGACTCAACACACACTATCCAGTCTTGTATCAGGCGGTGTAGTTCTCCATTCCAGTACCCCGCCAGCATTCCATTAACCCAAATGTCAGGTTAAGGTACCAGACGCCACCCAGGCCCAGACCTCCATTGGGGCTCAGACCTACATCAGGGTCCCAGACCATCAGGGCGGACCGAGAAAGAAGGGGGTTTTCCGGGGCCTAAGTCAGACACAGAATCCAGTCTTGTATCAGGGGTTGTTAGTTACCCTTACGTACCCTGACCACAATTCCATAATTCAAATGTCAGGTGAGGTACAGCGTCCCCCGGGGGCCCCAGGATCTCGCCTGGCCGAAGACCACCAGAATCCAGACCTCTATCCGAGAGCTGGGACCTACATACTGGTTTCAGGCACACAAACACCGAATCCGCAGTGTTTGTATCAGCGGAACCACACTCACTATTCCACAACTATGTCCAGCGTGGAGGGTTTGCCGACCGCCCGAGGCCCAGACTCCCTCCCTGGCCCGAACTGCCCTCCCAAGACCCAGAACTCCATTCGGGGAATCAGGCCTCCATCTGGTCCCAAAGCTCTTTATGGCGAGGACAGAAGCCATTCAGTGACCAGATAGACCAGTGCGCCTATTCTGTATTGGAGTCTGAAAGTCCAGGCTAGTCCTGACCACCGTTCATCATCGCGAGGTGCTGCCTTTGACCCACACTCCCAAATGGGACCATTAGCGCCCCATAGTGACCCACCACCTCTCTCCCGGCCCAAACCTTCATCCGGGGCTCAGAGCTACATCCGGACTCCCAGACCTTCGGGGGGGGCCGAGAAGGCCAACCACGGGGCCGAGAACGGCCAACACGGGGCCCAGGGCTTTCAAAGACAGAATCAGTCTTGTATCCGGGGCCTAAGATCTCCATCCGTCCCCAGACTGCCATGCCAGAACCCCAGTTGTCCACTTGAGGTAGCGGACCTCACCCGGGGGGCTCAGACCACCCTCCCCCCTTTTGTGGGGGGGGGGCCTGATGGACTTCCACAATCCAGAAACTCTATCCGGGGCTCGAAACCTACATCCCCCCTGGGTCCAAGGCACAAAACACCGAACCCAGTGTTTGGTTTTATCAGGGGACCTGAACCACTATTCCCTAACCCCAGATGTCAGGTGAGGTACCAGGACTTCCCCCAGGGGACAGACATCCCTCCCTGGCCACCTGGCCCTAACGAACATCCCAGAATTCAGGACCTGCAGATGGGGCTGGGACCTACATCTGCGTCCCAGGACACAAACACCGAATCCAGTGTTGGATCAGGGGACCAGACCACTATTCTTTAACCCAGGTGTCCAGGTGAGGTGCCTGATCGTCCCCGGGGATCAAAACCTCCCTCACCAGCACCGAACTACACTCCCAGGGACCCTGACCTCCAAATTGCGGCCCAGACCTTACATACGGGTCCTAGTTCATCATGGCGGGGCCGAGAAGATTAGCCGGGACCCTGGCCTCAAAAACAGAAGCCAGTCTGTATCAAGGGGTGATAGTTATCCATCTGTACCCCTAGACACCCATTCCATGACCCAGTTCGTCCAAGCGGGTGAGGTTACCAGAAACGCCCCGCCGGGGTCAACAGCCCCTTCGCCTGGCCCGACTGCCCTACCAACACCGAGACCTCCATTCGGGGCCACAGGCCTACGCTGGGACCAGACCTATTTATGGCAAGGACCAGAAGGCCATTTCTCGGACCCAGACTAGAACCATTGCCTATTCCTTTATTGGAGTCTGATGGGCAGGCTCAGTCCTGACACTTTTTCATCATCATGAGGTCTGCCGGGACCCGAACCTCCCCCCTGGACCCATAGCGCCCCTAGTGACCACAGCTCTCTCCATCACGAAGACCTACATACCTGGGGCTCAGACCAAATCGTGGGTCCGAAGGTCATTAGTGGCGCCGAGAAGATTACTCCCAGGGCCCAGGACTCAAACACACTCTATCCAGTCTTGTATTAGGGATGTGGTTCTCATCTGTAACCCAGACCAGCATTCAATAACCCAAATGTACAGGTAAGGTAACCAAGACCGCCCGCAAGGCCCAGACCTCCATCTGGGGCTAAGACCTACATCAGGTCCCAGACACATCACGGCGGCCCTAGAAGAATATCCCGGGCCCAAGCTCAGACACAGAATCCAGTCTTGTATCAGGGTATAGTTCCCCTATGAGAACCCCAACCACCATAACCATAATTCAAGGTCCAGGTGAGTACCAACATCCCCCGGTGGCCCAGGTCCCGCCTGGGCCGAACGGTCATCCCAGAATCCAGAACCCTCTATCTGGGGCTGGGACCTACATCTGGTTCCCAGCCACAACACCGAATCCAGTGTTGTATCAGCAACCAACCACTATTCCACAACCATCTATGTGCCAGGTGAGGTACCAGACCGCCCCCAGGCCCAGACCTCCCTCCCTGGCCCGAACTGCCCTCTCCCAAGACCAGACCTCCATTCGGGGTTCAGACCTCCATCTCGGTCCCAGATCTTTATGGCGAGGACCAGAAGGCCATTCCAGGGACCCAGACTAGAAACCCAGTGCGCCCGATTCCTGTATTGAGTCATGAACGTCCAGCTAGACCTGAACCACCGATTCATCATCCGAGGTGCTGCTATACCCACTCCTCCCAAATGGGCCCATAGCAAGCCCCCTACTGACACACACCTCTCTCCCGGCACCCAGACCCTACATCCGGGCTCAGACCTACATCGGACTCCAGACCTTCAGGCGGGGCCCGAGAGGCCAACAAGGGCCAGGCTTCAAAGACAGAACCGTCCGTTGTATCCGCCTAGATCTCCATCCGTACCACCAGACACTGCCATGCCAGAACCGCCGATGTTCCACTTGAGGTAGCGAACCTCCCCCAGGGGCAACAGAAACCCTCCTTGGCCTTAAGACTCTCCCCACAATCCAAGAACTCTATCCGGGGCTGGGACCTACATCCGCGGGTTCCCCCCCCCCAGGCCACAAACACGAATCCAGTGTTGATCAGGGGACCAGAACCACTAATTCTCTACAACCCAGATGTCCAGGTGAGGTAACCATACCTCCCCCCCCCCCGGGGACCAGACATCCCTCCCTGACCCCGAACGAGCATCCAGAATTCATAACCTAAATCCGGGCAGGGACCTACATCCGCGTCCCAGGCCACAAACAACCGGAAACCATGTTGATCAGGACCAGACCACTAGTTCTTTAACCCGTGTCCAGTGAGGTACAGTTCGACCCCCGGGGCTCAAACCTCCCTATCCCTAACACCTCCTCCCCACCCGAACAACCCTCCCAGGACCCAGACCCTCCAATTGCGGCTCAGACCTACATCCGGGTCCTAGCTCATCAAGGCTGGGCCGAGAAGATTAGCCGGGGCCGCTGGCCTCAAACACACAGAATCCAGTCTCAGTATCAAGGTGTAGTTCTCCATCTGTACCCCAGACCACCATTCCATACCCAGAATCCCAGTGAGTAACCGCCTCGTGGAAAGACCGCACCCGGGGGTCATACATCGACCTTCCCTTCTGGCTCGACCTGCCTCCCATAACACGAGGACTCTATTCGGGGAATGGTCACTTATGGTAACCGGTCTTTATGGAAGGAAAGATGGACATTCCCTGGGACCCAGACTTAGATCCGCCATTGTCCTATTCTTATATTGGCGATGTTAGTCATTAGTGTATGGGCAGGCTCAGTCCTGACCCACAATTTTCACATACATGAGGTCTGCTGGACCTGACATCCCCTGTGCCAATATGGGCAACAATGACCACAGTCTTACCATCAGCAGAACCTACATCTCGGGGGTTCAAGAACTATATCGGGTCCCAGAAGTGTCCTTACTGGCGCCCGGAAGATTATTACCAGGGCGACAGGACTTCAACACACACTATCCATCGTCCTTGTTATCTCAGGGGTGTAGTTTCTCATCACGTAAAGGCCAGTATCCATAAGCACCAATGTGTAAAGGTCCCAGACACGCTAACTCCATGGCAGACCTCCTCCATTGGGGCATAGACTACATCAGGTTCCCAGACCTATCACGGCGGACCGAATGATTACCCGGGCCTAAGCCTCAGACACAGAATCCAGTATTGTTTAATCAGGGGATATTCCCCTTATGTACCCAGACCAACATTCCATTAATTCAAATATCCAGGTGAGGTACCAGACGTCCCCCGGGGCCCAGGATACTCCTGGCCCAACGACCATCCCGATTCCAGACCTCTATCCGAGGCTGGACCTACATTGGTTTCCAGCCACAAACACCGAATCAGTGTTGTTCAGCGGACCACAACCATAATCCACAACCATATGTCCAGGTGAGGGTCCAGACCGCGCCCCACGAGGCCCAGACCTACCCCTCCCTGGCCCCGAACAGCCCTCCCAAGACCCAGACCTCCATTCGGGGAATCAGCCTCCATCTGGCCCAGATCTTATGGCGAGGACCAGAAGCCTATTCCAGGAACCCAGACTAAACCCCTTGGCGCCTATTCCTGTTATTGAGTCTTGAAAGTCCAGGCTAGTCCTGAACCCACAAATTCATCATCCGAGGTGCAGCCTTTACCCACAACCGTACCAAATGGGCCCATATCGCCCCCTAGTGGACCACACTCTCTCCCCGCACCCAACATACATCCAGGCTCTGACCTACATCCGGTCCAGACCTTCAGGGCGGGGCCGAGAAGGCCAACAATGTGCCCAGGCTCAAAAGACAGTATACTCTTTATCCGCAACCTATACTCCATCCGTAACCCCAACTGCCATGGCCAGAACCGACCCCGAATCCACTTGAGGTAAGCGACCTCCCCCAGGGGCACAGACAACCCTCCTTGGCCTGAAGACTCTCCCCAATCCAAACTCAAATCCGGGGCTGGGACCAACATCCGCTCCGCAGGCCACAAACTGAGAATAACCGAATCCATGTTGGATCAGGGGACCAGACCACTATTCTTTAACCCAGGTGTCCAGGTGAGGTGCCAGATCGTCCCCCGGGGCCTCAAACCTCCCGCCCCAGCCCGAACAACCCTCCCAGGAACCCAGACCCTCCAATGCGGCTCAGGCACTACATCCGGTCCTAGCTCACATGGCGGGGCCGATGAGATTCCAGAACCGGGGGCCCTGGCCTCAAACACAGAATCCAAGTCTCGTAACAAGGGGTGTAGTTCTCCATCTGTACCCCAGACCACCATTCCATGACCCAGAGTCCAGGTGAGGTACAGACCGCACCCCCGAGGTCACAGCCCCTCCCTGGCCGCGACCTGCCCCTCCCAACACCGAGACCTCCATTCGGGGCAACAGGCCCTACGTCTTGGTCCCAGAACTTTATGGCAATGACCAAAGGCCCATACTCGACCCAACTAAACCCATTGCCTATTCCTTTATTGGAGATCTAGATGGTGCAGCTAGTCCTGACCACTATTTCATCATGCTGAGTCCTGACCTGGACCTCCGAAACCTCCCCCCTGGACCCATAGGGCCCCCCTAGTACCACAGCTCTCTTCCACATCACGCAGACCTACATCCGGGCACAGACCTACATCCGGTCCCGAAGGTCGTAACGGGCGCCGAGAAGATTATCCAGAGCCCAGGACTCAAACACAACATCCAGTCTTGTATCAGGGGTTTGGTTCTCCATCTGTAACCCAGACCACATTCCATAACCCAAATGCCAGAAGGTACCAGACCGCCGCCCAAGGCCCGAACCTCCATCTGGGCTAAGACCTATCATCAGGGTCCCAGACCTCACGCGGCCCGAGAAGATTATCACCGGGGCCAAGCCACAAGACACAGAATCCAGTCTAGTATCAAACCAGGGGTGTATTTTTTCCCCTTATGAACCCCAGACACCATTCCATAATTCAAGTGTCCAGGTAGGTACCAACTTACCCCGGTGGCCCAGGACCGCCTGGCCCGAACGGTCATCCCAGAATCCAGACCTCTATCCGGGTGGGGACCTACATCTGGTTTCCCAGGACCACAAACACACACACCGAATCAGTTTGGTATCTGCAGACCAC
>JAJQQW010001495.1:10000-12500 GCA_025583905.1 Ia io | reverse complement strand
AGAAAAAATTCAAAAGTCTCGGGGGCTGGGAGGGAGGTCGCTAAAGAAGGGCCAAATGGGACAACCTATTTAGGCTTGCTGCTTCTCTAATCCGCGGTGATTGTGGGGGAAGCAAAGAATAGACTTCGTTTTCTATGGGGGGCATGGATGGCCAGGGGGGGGGGAATATGTGCTAGTTGTGTCCTACATGCCTTTCAATTTTCCTTGGAGAAGGGAAATCGGGCAACACACGGGGAAAGGTTGGAGGCGGGATCGGCCCGCAAGGCTGCTCCCCAAGCGGAGGGGTGTTTCCCTGGGAAGAAACCAATTTGCCTCCAAGGGTCAGGTGGTTGGGCTGGGGGTGGGTCAACCAGGATACCCCGCAGGGGACCTTCTGGCCCCCACCAGATTTCCCATTTAGGCTTTGTCGGGTAAGGGGGGGGGGGGGGGGGAACCTTTTAGGGGGCCCTGGGGGGGGATCTGCCCTTTTAATCTGCAGAAATAAGGGCAGAAGGTTTCTGCAGTTTTTGCCCCCCAAAGACGTAGGGGGGTGGGGCCCACGCACAAAGGGCAGAATCTCAAAAGGGGGGAATTGAAAGGAGGGGGGGTAGATTCTTTTTCAGGGGGGGGGGGGGGGGGGGGGGGGGGGGGGGGGGGGGGGGGGGGGGGGGGGGGGGGGGGGGGGGGGGGGGGGGGGGGGGGGGGGGGGGGGGGGGGGGGGGGGGGGGGGGGGGGGGGGGGGGGGGGGGGGGGGGGGGGGGGGGGGGGGGGGGGGGGGGGGGGGGGGGGGGGGGGGGGGGGGGGGGGGGGGGGGGGGGGGGGGGGGGGGGGGGGGGGGGGGGGGGGGGGGGGGGGGGGGGGGGGGGGGGGGGGGGGGGGGGGGGGGGGGGGGGGGGGGGGGGGGGGGGGGGGGGGGGGGGGGGGGGGGGGGGGGGGGGGGGGGGGGGGGGGGGGGGGGGGGGGGGGGGGGGGGGGGGGGGGGGGGGGGGGGGGGGGGGGGGGGGGGGGGGGGGGGGGGGGGGGGGGGGGGGGGGGGGGGGGGGGGGGGGGGGGGGGGGGGGGGGGGGGGGGGGGGGGGGGGGGGGGGGGGGGGGGGGGGGGGGGGGGGGGGGGGGGGGGGGGGGGGGGGGGGGGGGGGGGGGGGGGGGGGGGGGGGGGGGGGGGGGGGGGGGGGGGGGGGGGGGGGGGGGGGGGGGGGGGGGGGGGGGGGGGGGGGGGGGGGGGGGGGGGGGGGGGGGGGGGGGGGGGGGGGGGGGGGGGGGGGGGGGGGGGGGGGGGGGGGGGGGGGGGGGGGGGGGGGGGGGGGGGGGGGGGGGGGGGGGGGGGGGGGGGGGGGGGGGGGGGGGGGGGGGGGGGGGGGGGGGGGGGGGGGGGGGGGGGGGGGGGGGGGGGGGGGGGGGGGGGGGGGGGGGGGGGGGGGGGGGGGGGGGGGGGGGGGGGGGGGGGGGGGGGGGGGGGGGGGGGGGGGGGGGGGGGGGGGGGGGGGGGGGGGGGGGGGGGGGGGGGGGGGGGGGGGGGGGGGGGGGGGGGGGGGGGGGGGGGGGGGGGGGGGGGGGGGGGGGGGGGGGGGGGGGGGGGGGGGGGGGGGGGGGGGGGGGGGGGGGGGGGGGGGGGGGGGGGGGGGGGGGGGGGGGGGGGGGGGGGGGGGGGGGGGGGGGGGGGGGGGGGGGGGGGGGGGGGGGGGGGGGGGGGGGGGGGGGGGGGGGGGGGGGGGGGGGGGGGGGGGGGGGGGGGGGGGGGGGGGGGGGGGGGGGGGGGGGGGGGGGGGGGGGGGGGGGGGGGGGGGGGGGGGGGGGGGGGGGGGGGGGGGGGGGGGGGGGGGGGGGGGGGGGGGGGGGGGGGGGGGGGGGGGGGGGGGGGGGGGGGGGGGGGGGGGGGGGGGGGGGGGGGGGGGGGGGGGGGGGGGGGGGGGGGGGGGGGGGGGGGGGGGGGGGGGGGGGGGGGGGGGGGGGGGGGGGGGGGGGGGGGGGGGGGGGGGGGGGGGGGGGGGGGGGGGGGGGGGGGGGGGGGGGGGGGGGGGGGGGGGGGGGGGGGGGGGGGGGGGGGGGGGGGGGGGGGGGGGGGGGGGGGGGGGGGGGGGGGGGGGGGGGGGGGGGGGGGGGGGGGGGGGGGGGGGGGGGGGGGGGGGGGGGGGGGGGGGGGGGGGGGGGGGGGGGGGGGGGGGGGGGGGGGGGGGGGGGGGGGGGGGGGGGGGGGGGGGGGGGGGGGGGGGGGGGGGGGGGGGGGGGGGGGGGGGGGGGGGGGGGGGGGGGGGGGGGGGGGGGGGGGGGGGGGGGGGGGGGGGGGGGGGGGGGGGGGGGGGGGGGGGGGGGGGGGGGGGGGGGGGGGGGGGGGGGGGGGGGGGGGGGGGGGGGGGGGGGGGGGGGGGGGGGGGGGGGGGGGGGGGGGGGGGGGGGGGGGGGGGGGGGGGGGGGGGGGGGGGGGGGGGGGGGGGGGGGGGGGGGGGGGGGGGGGGGGGGGGGGGGGGGGGGGGGGGGGGGGGGGGGGGGGGGGGGGGGGGGGGGGGGGGGGGGGGGGGGGG
>JAJQQW010001495.1:5000-7500 GCA_025583905.1 Ia io | reverse complement strand
GGGGGGGGGGGGGGGGGGGGGGGGGGGGGGGGGGGGGGGGGGGGGGGGGGAAATTTTTTTTTGGGGGGGGGGGGGGGGGGGGGGGGGGGGGGGGGGGGGGGGGGGGGGGGGGGGGGGGGGGGGGGGGGGGGGGGTTTTAAAGGGGGGGGGGGGGGGTCGGGGGGGGGGGCGGGGCGGGGGGAATAATAAGGGGGGTTATGTAACGGGGGGGTATTTTAAATCGCGTGCAAACAGGAGGGGAGGCGCGGAGGGGGGAATTTTAAAATATATATAAATACAACCAAACAACATTAAATTTATGTAACATGGGAGGGGGGGGGGTTTGCCAGGCGCCAGGGGAGGAAAGGGACTAAAAATACAAAATATAGTAATAAATATATGGGTGGGAGGTGGGGTTGGGGGGGGGAAATCTATAGGAAGGCGGAGCGGGGGGATTGGCTGGGGGAAGGGGGGGGGGGGGGTGGGGTGGGAAACAAACAACACGAGGGAGAAGGGAGGGGGGAATAAGAAGGGAAACAGGGGGGGAAAAAAACACACAAACGAAAGTGAGGGGGAAAAACACAGAAAGATGAGGGGGTGTTGGGGAATGTGGGGGTTAGATGTACTAATAGGGGGTACTAAAAGGTGGTATAGAGGGGGGGAACAAAAAAAATCAAAGATATGGAGTGAAGTAAAAGAAAAAATAAAGGATTGGGGTTTTTTACTGTGGGGTTGAATTAGAGAGTGCGGCGTTAAACCATAGTAATGAGAAAATAGAACAATAAAGGGGGGGGGGGGAAGGGGACGGGTAAGAATAGGAAAAAAATATAAACAGGGGGATGCAGGGGGGGCGGGTAGGTGAAAAGGGCCAAAACATTGGTCCTTGTTTAAGATGCGGGGGGGGGGGGGGGGGTATACAGAAGGGCGTCTTTTGCAACTGTACTGGGGAAAGTTTAAGGGGGGGGGGGGGGGGCGGGAGGGGGCGGGGGGGAGGGGGGTGAGGGGGGTGGGAAGGAAGTATATGTGGGATACATTGGAAGGGGGGTGGGTAGTGGGTGGGGGTGGAAATGTAGGTTCTGTCTCGCGGCCTGTAAGTGGTGATGGGGCGGAAGTGGCGGGGGGAGGGGGTACCCGCTGGGAAAAAAGGGGTGTTTGGGGCGAAGGGGGATGGTTTTTGGAGGGGGGATGGGGAGTGTATTGGGCAATAAGGGGTTTGGTTGTTTTGCATTGATGATTGTTACCACTCTTTTTGGGGGTGCGGGGCATAAATAGAAAATAAACAGGAGGGGGGGGGGATATAGTTTGAAGTGAGGGGGGATGTGCAGGGTGGAAAGACAATGGAGGGCGGTCAGAAGGTGTGGGGGGTGGGATGGAAGCTGGGGGGGGGGGAGGGTTTAAACATAAGAATTATAGTAGGGGTAATAGTAAGTCCTTGCATGGGTGGGATTCACGGGAAAATTGGAAAAATAGGGGAGATACAAACTATAGAGGGGGAAGGGGATAAGTAGATTGAATGTTAATAGGCGTGGGTTTGGGCGCAAATAATTCAATAAAACAAGGATATAAGGAGGTTATTGTGGAGGAAAATAAACGGTTGGTGAGGAATTTATATAATAAGCGTGTGTGGGAAATGGAATTTTGGGTGGGGTGGCGGGGGGGCGTGGGGGGGTATTAATGTGGGGGTTGGAAAATTGAAGTTATGGGTAAAATATTATATGGTATCGAGTTGGGTAATCATATTTTGGTAGATGGTTCAAAATTATTCTATTAAAAAGTTACAAGGAGGGACTACATAGTTTGGAGGGGATAAGTAAAGTTTTTTTAATTGTTTGTTTTTTGTCGTATTTTTTTGGCGGGTTTGTGTTGTGAATTTGTGGGGGGGGGGGTGGTGGGCGCTGGTTTTGTAGGGGGTTGGGTGGGGTTGGTGGTTGGGGTTTGGGGGGGGGGGGTGGAAGCAATAGGGGTGTCGTGGGTGTTGGGGAAAAGAACAGGCGCATGGGGGTTGTTGGGATGTGATTTTAAGTGGGATATTTTTAAATTACCCGTGTGGGGGTAATGGGGGGAAGAGTAGGGGTTATATGGGTGGGGGTTTCTCCCACAAAAGGTAACTGTGGGATGGGGTGGGGGTTGGGGTGAAAGGGTGGGGGGGGGGGGGGGATTATGGGTAGGGGGGGGGAAAATAAAAAGGTAAGATCCTGGAAATGGGGGAATGGGGGGGGGGGGTTTATCCACCCCTTGGGGGTTAACATGGAGGGGTTCAAGTGAAGAAAGGGGGCGGGGTGTTGGTTTGGGTTTGGGGGTGACGGAGGTTGTTGGGAATTGTTATTAATTTATGGGGGGAAATCAAACTAAAAAAAAGGGGGGGGGGGGGGGGGGGGGGGGGGGGGGGGGGGGTGGAAAAGGGGGAAGTGTGGGTTTGGCTGTGGTTGAAATTGGGGGGGGGGGGTGGGGGGGGGGGGGGGGGGGGGGGGGGGGGGGGGGGGGGGTTTTGGGGGGGGGGGGGTTTTAATGGGGTGGGGGG
>JAJQQW010000326.1:0-7500 GCA_025583905.1 Ia io | reverse complement strand
GGGTTCTTAACAGATCTGTTTTACAGTAAAATATATCTCATTAATATATATACCTTCGGATAAAAAATGCTCTGATTTAAATATATAATCTAAACTAAATGGCCAACTTTAAAAGAAATTAATTTCCATGCACTCATCCATTGTGTGGCCCTCTGTCCATTCCATCCACCCTCCACCCTTCCTTCCCTTCATCCATCATCCACCATCCATCCTTCCATCCACTGATCAACAAAATTTTCTTAGGAACCTATACTGACTACTGTCAGATTTGGACTAAGTGAATAGGGAATACAACAAGAGTGCAATACACAGCTGACCTCATGGTGGTTTATTACATTGGAGGAGTCCAAAATGCAGTTATGTGATTTTCTCCATCAACTTTCTCCTAATGAGTGTTTAGGAGAAGATATAATAATTGTATCTGTGGCATTTAAAGGAAAGGCTTCCAATCCCCTCCACCCAACCTGTGTAGTATACAAATTCCACCACTGAGAAAGCAATTAGAAAAGATTTTTTGAGACACATATTAGAAAGCAAATATTTGCTCTTTGGAGATGTAAAAAACGATTGTCTACCAACAAATATATATTATCCACCTGTATGGTGAAAGGCACTGTGCTAGGTATAACCTTGTTATAGGTAGTTGTGGGCTAGATTAACTACCATAACTTGACGAAATGGTACCCGTGTGAACACAGATAGGAGCAAGGCCTATGGTGGGGAACAAGTTTAAGAAGGGGTCTTTGTTCTGGAAAGGCAGCTAGGGAACAGGGCACCAGTGCTGCTCTGCTGCCTTGATGAACAGTGGAATCATGGAGGGAGTCAGATGGTATACTTGTAAAGAATTTAGGCTCAGAAGTCAGACAACCAGAATTTAATTCCAAGCTCTGCGCAACCTTGGGCAAGCTCGTAAACCTCTTACCCAGCCTCGATCTTCATGTGTCTACTACATGACGGCCATCAAAACAAGCTCAGAGAATTGTCAAAAGAGTAAACCCTTCATGTGTATTTTCTACTATTAAGGAGCGACGCAAACATAGTGATAGACAGAAATCTAGCGAAATAGCCTTTTTTTTGTTGTTACCAAGTAAGAAATGCAGAGAAATTGAATGGAGAAGAAAGTTTGAAGTCTTTTTTTAAAAACCCCTACTTTCTCCCCCACTTTAGTTGAATATATTTTCTATAGTTTAGGTCAATACTGACACTTTCCCTGGTCATTTTTTTCCTGACACAAAAAAAAAACAACCTTTTTTCATTAGTGATGATGCATGCATATGCAGAGAAATTAATATTAACAGCTTTTTTTTTTTTTTTTCCCTTTGGGTAGCAAAACTCATATATTTTATGTCTAAAATAGTTTGGGGTAAAACTCTGATGAATGGAAAGATGGGTAACAATTTTTAAAAAAACTGCAAAAATCCATAGATCTTAACAGGTATAAAACAATATATGTTTTTCTGTTTGTTTTGTTGTTGTTTTGTTTGTTTTGTAGTTATGTATGGCAGCTTGAAAAGGCACAGTGATGGTAGAAAGATCATTGTGCCCTGGTCACTGCTTGCTTGCTTTGAATACATTATTTTTTTTCTCTTTATCTTCTTAGGGGCTACTCACAGCAAAAACTCACCTGGAATCTAGGACAACATTACTATGAATCTTTCTTAGGGGAAATTGGACCTTGGTGCCAGGGTTCCTAGAGGCAGCCCTGCTCTGGCGAATGTAAATGAATCAGTTAGGGCAGCTACAGCCCTGAGGTCCAGTTCACACCATGGTGTTTGCTGTCCAACTTCCCTGGGTTGCGGTTTAGCCTCAATTTCTTCAACTGGCACAAAAGGATCATAAAATTTTGTACCCCCACCCTAGGAAACTTAGGGAAAGACTGTGAAAAATAATATGATCTATTGGAGCACAGATACATTGAATAGGGTGGTAGAGAATATTGTTATTGAACATAATCTGATAATTCATTTAAAAAGTACCTTCTAAAAAGCATTTTAAAAGTGTATAATTCTAGCTGAATGGGATGAAATGTTGTAACTTAGTACAATATAGCTGGGGGTTTTTTTCTTTTTTTTTTTTTTTGGAAGCCTTGAAATGAAAACAGATTTAAAACTGATGGCTAAAAATCATTCAAATGTAGAAGAAGGCATTTCTGCTGTAAGAGAACCTGACAAATCTGAAAGATGGATCTTTTATCATCAATTAATATGCATTCACACATGGGGACCCTAAGGCAAGTAAATTCTCTGAACCCATCTTAATGAATCACTTAGAGAGGCTCTGATGAGAGATCTCATTCAGTGGAACCAGTTTTATATTTGGTTTCAGAGTTAATGGATTTCCCCATAAATACTCCTTAGGTGAGTGCTGGGTAAGCTTGGTGAGTTCTCTGAGGAGCCTCTCCCATAAAGATGGTCCCTTCTCTCTTCTTCTCCCCGGTCTCCAGTTTTCTGAACAAATTAAGAGAGAAGGCATTAAGAGGGTTCATCAATGGTTAACCAAATATTCACCTCTATTGTTGGATGGAACAACATTGGAGACATAGCGTGTGGATGAAAGAAAGGGTCTGCCCATTAGGTTATAAGGCCTGGGAAGGTGGGCTGTGGGGAATGGATAAGGTTTCTAGGTAGGGTTTATTAGCTTGCTCACTAAGAGGTCGCTCACATTTCAAAAGAGGGGAAAAAATAGGGAGGAGTGAGTTGAGGGAGTTAAAGCGAAGGTCAGCCTTGTTTCGGGGAAAATCATTCTTTATTAGGTATCAAGAACAGGAAGAGGCATTTCCTGTATAGTAAGACCACCATTACCAAATTCTCTTCTCCCACTTTTTTCTACTCCATGGCTCTAGAACACTGCAAGAGAGCAGCCACATCTGGTAATCAGTGGAAGGAAGTTTTCCCTTTCCGTTTATTGCAGGTTTGTCACTTATTGCACTAGCTGGTACCTATTTCCTTTTTTTTTGCTTGCTGCTCCGTTGTACCTGGGGATAGGTCATATGGTTTCCCTCATTCGAAAAGAGTTCAGGGGTGGAGTGAGCAAGGATTTTTAGCATGTAGGATTTTTAATTTTTCTTTCTTTCTAAATTTTCCTTGGGTGAGGTTTTGCCCAATTTCACGCATCGCAGCTTGGGCCAATCATTGTTTTAAAACCAAAGGCTTGACACACAGGGTGGTTTTATGAGATGTTTCCTTTTCAAAAACAGACCTGGTCCAGGGCTTACATCCCCAAAAATTTAATATTAATCCCTATTTCCAAATTTTGGTTGTACGGGGTTGGAAATAGTTTACAACAAGTAAAAAAACAAAAACAAAAAAACAAATGTTACTTTATCTACCTAGTTTATGGAGAACGAATATTACAGATATTTTATCAGCAGGCATTGTTCTTAATTAACCTTATCCACCCAAGGCATCTTTAAACTGAGTTCCCAGTCTTGCTGGTTTCATTAAGTGTCTAGAGGCTTGGCTGAACTAAAGAGCTAGACTCTGCAAATGCATGGGTCATCGTGGGATAAAGTCTACAAACACCGTCAAGGGACAGGTGAACAGAAAGATACCAGGTTGAATTGAGTCTGTGTCTAGGAAGGCAAGACGGTGAAGGTGGCCTCAGTTAACAAACATTGGCTAAGGTGTCTGTATTTAAAAGGCCAAACCCCAAGAGAAATATAAAATTAGAAACAGTACTTGTTTTTTAATGATTCTCCTTAGTTAGTCGGTTTGATAGAGGTGGAATTATGATAGAACTATGTGAAAAGATAGCACATGAAGGGTGAAATGATGTTTCCTTCCCATGGCCCATGTTTCTTTTATTACAGCAGGAGAAGTCCTATCCAGTCAGTGACCTGATAGGCTCCCACAAACTTCTGTATTTTTGGTATGGGAGGATAAGGACAACATATGTAATACCTTAATATCAATAAAGAAATAAAAAAAAAAACTAAAGACAGTGCAGTAAATCTAAAAGATAACGACTATGAAAGAACAAAGTTGAAGGTCATTCCATACATGGAATATTTATTTGAATTTAAGTGTGAAAAACCACATTTTTAACAAGTAACACATGACTTTTATATTATTAAGAGCATTAGAATTTGTGTGTGGCATCAATGATCTGGTGAGCTAAAATCTCTGGAGTACTAGACTTTTTTGCTTCTTGATCTAGTTAAGTTAGAGCCCTCTTTATAGGAAGAAATCCTTGGAGTTGAGTCCTAATGCAAAAAACATGTAAGTCCCCATTTCCTTATTGAGAGTAAATATTGAATCTTGTAGGATAGAGATATGAGAGAATGGGCAGGGAATTTTTTTGCCTTCTCGCTCCCCCACCCGCCACTCTTTTTGGGGGGCAGGTAAGTTTGGGGAAGATAATTAAACTGACCAACTACTATAATATCTCTTTGGAATAATTTGCAGTAAAGTAATACATAAATGTTGTGCTTGTGAAAAATGAATGGATAATTTGAGCAGAGCTTGGGGGAACTTGTGTTGTTAAGTGACGTGGGGATGGCCAGAGAGGAGGAATTGTAGGCAATCTGTCAAGGATCAACCATAGTCATGTTGAACTTTTGTTGATTGGTTGAGACTATTAATGTAAATAATGCTGAACGATAAATTCTAGGGGCTGAGGAGAGAGGTCTAACTTTCTCTTCCCCATAAGACGCTTGGCTTCTGAAATATAAATGCAATTGGGAGCTCTTTCGCATGGAGGAAGGGGAGGACAGTAGGTAGTGAGTGGAAGTCAACTGTGTCTGCTGAGAAAAGGGAACATCCAGTTATACCAATTAGATGCCTATATGAAAAAGTGACATTTTTTTGTGTCCACTAGATAAATCTTCTGCGTTATTATTTGAAAATCTGCCAGATCTTTTAGTTTCAGGACATCTTAAATAAATAAATAATTGCTAATTGTGATTAGGTTTTTCCTCATTTAAAAAAAATGCATTTTTGTAACAATTAGTTTTAATTGTGCCTGCCATTCTAGACTAAAATGTCCACCTGTGCTAAAGTTAGTCCCATGAAAGTGTCTATGAATGTCCACTAATAGGTGTTACCTATTTTTTTCCCACAGAAACATGTTTTCCATTAAACTTTCATATTAATTGAAAACCTAATATTACTATACTAATATTAAAAGCCAGGGTCTTGTAATGCCCAAAATGAACTGAACGGACGACCAATGCCCAGGCTGCACGCGCAGGCAGCTCTGCTGGGTGGGGACTGCAAAGCGGCTTGAATGAATGCTGACCTCTCGGTCCCTCTGGGTCCAGGGCCCTGCGGCGACCCACACTGACTGCCACCTCAGCGCAGGCAAGGTGTGATGCGATTGGTTGGGGGGCCCTACCATCAACCCCCATGATTGCCCACCGGAGGGAGGCCCAGCTACCCTGGCCGGCGGTGGTGAGTGGGCCGACCTCCGTCTGTGGGGCATCAATTGTGCGGGGCTCCCTGGACTTTTGAGAGGGTGCCACCAGCCATGAAGACTCTCCCCCCCCCCGCCCCCCCCCGAGTGCACAAATTTTCGTGCACCATGCCTCTAGTGTATATATAAAAAAAAGCAAAGAATGAAAAAATAACTATCTCTCTAATAATTTTTAGTAGAGCAAAACTAACTCTAAGTATGTTAATTTAGAGCACAAGGGAAGGCCCTGGCTTTTCTAAGGGCCCATCTCAATGATCCATCCTATATAAAAAAAGCCTAATAAGCAAAATGTCCGGTCCATCGTTGGCCATCAGAGTCAGCCAATCAAAGCTAATATGCTAAAGTGGCTCAACCGCTTCGCTATGACAGCACTGACCACCATGGGGGTAGATGCTGTGACCGGTAGGTTAGCTTGCTTGCTGGGTCCGGCCAATCGGGACTGAGCCAGATGGCCGGACACTCCTTGGGAGCCCTCCCAACAGTCCCCTCCCCAGCTGGCCAACCTCCCGCGTCTCTCCTGCCTGCTGCGCCCGCTTGCAATTGGACCTTGGGGATGTCGGAGACCAGGGAGAGCCAGTTTCGGCCTGATCACACAGGGGGAGCGCTGCTCAGACCAGAAGTTGGGCTCAATGGCCTGGTGAGTGCAGCGTGGCAGAGCCTCTCCCGCCTCTGCAGCAGCACCAAGGACGTGAGGACTTCTCCCGGACTGGCGAGAAGGGGCACAGGCCGGCTGAGGGACCCCCCTCTAGTTTTACAACCCATTAGAATAAGTATTTGTTCATCGGATATATTTCATTTGTATAAAAACAAACATCTATTATAAAAGTAAAAACTATTAAAAAAAAACCAGCCAATTTTGTTCCTATTATTCCACGAATTTCCTCCACCTTAGGTTTTTTGGAGAATGATTTGGATGGCTAAAATAATAAAGTGTGAGCAAGTGCAGTTATTACTAGTTAGACAATGTGACTACTCAGAGACCAACAAAGGAGAGTGTTATGAAGCAGACTCTAGCCAGTTCGGGAGAGGCAGCCCAGTGGTAGGCAAGATTGTGTTGAAGAGTGAAGTCCTTATTCGCTAATTTGGTGTGCTATAATCTGCATTGGAACATTTAATGCACTTTCATCGGTGATGATAATGTACATTGTGGTTATGTAACAAAATGTATCATCTGTTGTTGAGTGTTTTCCCTCCCCCTCCCCCTCTCCCTCCCCCCCCATGTCATGGTGAACTGTACAAAATTAAAGTGTGTTGTCATACAAACATAGATTCAGTTTCCATCTGAATGTGGCTTTTTTATCTGGTTCACCACCCACTGATGCCATTCCTGTTCCTAGTTGACCTTTTTTTTTTTATAACATACCTAACCCAAGCTGTTTTTGGACAATTCACCTCAATCAACGAAAGTGATCTTTACAACCCTTGTCACAGCATTGAAAAAAACTTGGATCACTGTGTTTAAGGATCAAAGTAGATTAAAAAAAATCCAGTTTTCCTAAAAAGTCCTTTTTAAATTAGATTGGTTCATATTTGTGGTTCCTTAGCACTGGGGACCTCTCATGTTAGCAGAAAGTCTAACCACAACATCTACAAGGAAGCCCAGTCTTCTCTTTAATTAGCACTAGAATTTATGTGGTTTATGTGAGTTCGCTAAAGAATTGTTCTTCGTCAAAAAGTGAGTTTCAGTTAGTTTTGTTATCATTTTCAAGTACATTTATCAAGTTATATACATAAGGAAGTACTTTGTGGGGGGAAAAGTGTAAAAATTTATAAAAATCCTATTCCTAAGGACATGCTTCTATTTGATTTTAGAGAGAAGGAAGCGAGGGAGAGGAGGAAAGAAGGGAGGGCGTAGAAGGGGGAGGAGGGAGGGAGAGGAGAAACAACGATGTGAGAAAGATTCATCAGGTATTGCTCCCATAGGTGGCCGGCCCTTAACCGGATAGAACCCAGGACCTTTTGGTGTACGGAAAGACAATTTCTTGTTTCTAACCAAGCGAGGCCAACCCCGGCAGAGCACAGGTGAAGGTTTTTATAACAGAGTCTTTGTCTGTAAGATTACGTAGCCCTTTTTTTTTTTTTTTTTTGTAG
>JAJQQW010000465.1:0-19450 GCA_025583905.1 Ia io | reverse complement strand
GGGCTCCTCCAAACGTTCAACCCAGATTTGGTTCTGATTGGTTTTCTGTTTTCTATTTGGCCACCGTTCGCATCTTCTGGGCCTATCTCCGGGCCCTTATTCAAGGGGAGAGGGGTGGGGGCTAATCAGGCAAGGCCCCAAAATAGAAAAAACGGGAAGGGCCCTGGGGAAGGAAATAATAACTGGAATCGCGCTGTTGGTGAAGGCCCAGAGAGGGAAAAGGGTACAAGAGGGAGAGGGCCAATTGGCTGGATCAACCAGCGGGGGACCATGGGTGGGGGGGGGGGACTGTGGATAGGACCCGGCCCCTTTTCTTTGGGCCTCTCTACGGGGGGGGGGCCTGGGATTCCAACAGCCCCCCCTTGGTGTGTGTTCAGTGGCTGGGTGCGTCCAACCGTGCCCGCCACCAGAGGCAGTCAGTTTGGCTGGGTCCAACCATGGCACGCAAACCCAGGCCACTTGGACTGCAGGGCACTGACTTCCGGTGTTTCGGTTATGGCCCTTCGGTCGGTTGTTATGGGGGGGGGGGGGGGGGGGAACCCCTGGGTTTTTATATATTAGGGGGGGATTATTAACGGCCCACCAAATATTGTTTTGGTTTTATTAAAAGGAGATGGTTGTTTTCTCTGATTCTCAGCTGTTACCAAAAACTCCAAAAATTCTTTTCCCTGGGGGACTATTATAGGTCTGAAAAGGGGGAATTCCTTTTAATTTATTTTTAAACATTCTTACAAAAAAATCTCTTTTTTTTGACCTGCCTGTTTTCCAGGGAGGGTTTGAAAGCTCCAACAAGCAATTCCCGTAATTCCCATTTTCATCTAACAAGCGACCAAAGGGCCCTTTTTTAAATTGTAGGGTCTCGATTATAAAAAAAAACACTTCCCTGGGGAAACAATCCCACCTGGCCTTAAAGCTCACACCATAGGGATCCCAACAGAGGACATGGCCCCCTCTCCCCCCCAGGGGCTTCATTTTTCTTGGGCCCCCACCCAGCTCGTTTCTACACCCCAGGACTCTCTGGGCCCAGGGAAGCTCCTTTTTTCCCCATAAAGCCCTTTCTCCCAGGGGCCCCTCCATGCCTTTTCCCCTTTGGCCAGCTAAGATTCTGACCTTTTCTACTTACAATTTAAGGAACCAAGCTCAAAAGCATTTCAAACTCCTAAATTATTTACATTAGTTTTTTAGCTTTAAGAAATTATGTATTTTTTTTATTTCTTTATTGGGGTCTTTCCTCACTGCACTTAGGAAATATGTAGGTGTTTCTAGATACTGCTTGTGTTGGGGCCCCACCCCAGAGCTTACCCCTTCTCCCATTTCCTTCCTCTTGGTGCCCCAGGGGAGGCTGGACCCATGTTACATTCTGGGGCTTTTTCTTGTTCCTCCAGTTTCCAAGTTGCGGATTGGGTTTAAAATTTGGGGGATTATACCAGCAGGAGGAATCCAGAAAGTTTAGGAAGGAGGAGATAAATTGTGGGTCGGGTAGGTTTAATTTCTTTCCCACAAACCAAGTGGAAAGGGTTATTTTGGTTGCTATGTTATTCGGGTCTTAGGGCAATCTTTCTTACCAAAAAGGCTACCAAATGGCCTTCCCCACATCCTGGATTCAAACACCTTCAGGGGCAACCATTGTTTCCTCCTCTATTAAGGTACTATTCTCTCCTGCTCCTGGGGTTCTCTCCCCCCCCCTTCTTTGTTTATTTCGGGGTCTTAGTGATAGGGCCTAAAAAAGCTATTATAGTTGCTTACTAGGCCCATTGGGAGAGTTTACTTGCACTGGCCCTTGTTACCTAGCGGAAAATAAAAAAACCCTGGCGCCCATGCCTTTTGTGAAATAAAGGACTCTCCATTTTGTTTTCACGAGGGTTTACCCCGTATAAGTGGGGCCATCTCTGCATTCTGTAGGGGGAACACTTTGGACTAAATTTTTTTGACAAACCCAGTTAGGCCAACAGTAAGAAACAGGTACTTTTTATGTAAAAAAAACATTTTTATATTCTTGATAAATCTCTGGTTGTTGTCTCTTCCTACAATTTTCATTTCTGAATACTGGCCCACTTCCTTTGATCTTGTAAGGGATGGGAGGAGGACCCGGCCCTGCAAACAATCCAAAAAAAACATTATTCTAAACCCAAAACCCGTTATTGAATCGTCGTTGGGGAGTGTGGATATTCATGCCCATCACTGGGGTCCATTATTGGAACAAACTCCATGACAGGAAAAGGGATTTCCTAAAAACAAGTAAAAACTTGGCATCCTTCTGGGTTGTTGTGGCCCCCTCTTTCATTAGCAGAGGATAGGAAAACATTAAAGGAGAACCAAAATTCTGATTTTTTCTAATCTACAACAGGGATTTATGGAGGCAGGGCACATTCAATTTAATTAAAACAAGTGTTTGTTTTTTAATTTGGGTTGCCAAGGGTAAATTTATTTCCAAAGTTAGATGGCTCAAATTAAATGCTTGGTTTAAAAAATTATGAATTTTTAAAATTGGAATGATTGCTCATGCCACCAGGCCAACTTTGTAGGGGAGGGCTGGAATTGAAACCAGAAATTGGGATTTCCCATTTGAACCCCACTGGTTTTCTGAAAAGGGGGGGCCCGGGCATGTTCTTTTCTTGGATACTGTGACAGAAACCGATGTTTGTGATCCTCTGTGGAGACCCTAGGGTAAAGACCACCCAATCGTCTGAAATTGCAAACTTAGGAGAGTACTCCTCACAATATTTGTCCAAATGATAAATCACCACACAAAAACCGCAGTGTTGGTAATTACATGTCTAACTTGGACAGTTGTGCAATTGAAAGTTTAAGAGCAGAAAGGAATCCGCTGCTTTCCTCCCTAAAAAACATCCAGTTCACACAGACAGATGGATCTGAGCCACTAGGCCTGGGGTCTGAGAGGCAGCCGCCCAGAGAAGGAGTGTTTCATGAGTGATGCTTGTGGATGAAATGAAACCCTGCCTTGTTCCCAGTGCTAAGATCTGGAACTTCCTGGGCCTAAAGAGGGTTGGTTGAAAACAGTAGTCCTCCCTATTGAAATTGGCCATGGGATTTATTCAATTTGCACCTGGTGTTTGCAGGAGTTCATGAAATCCACAAAAAAAAGAATGTTTCCGAGTTAAATGATGAAAGTAAAAACAAAAAAAAAAAAAAAGTGAACGGTCGTTTTTGAGACATGAAAAGCACTGCTTCAATGTTGAAACGAGATTAAATCTTTTGCTGGAGGAGAACGTTTCTGAGCCAGCCTTGAGGTCTTCCACTTCACAAAAACATATGCAATGAGTTTCCTGTCCACCTCCTCAGGTAGCCCTTTGAAAGAGGACTGAGACGCGCACAGCCAGGAAGGCTGTCCTTTTCTAACCAGATCTGTTTCATCGTCTCTTTTCCATCAGATGGGCCCCCCCCTTTTTCCAACCCACTAACTCTTAAAATTTATACTCATGACACCCTTTTTCTTGACTGAGCTGAAGATTCAGCGTTTCTAAAACCACTCTTATTTCCAAAAGGACAGATAGTGTTTTTGTAAAATAAATGCATTTTATTTTCATCTGAAAACTTCTCTTTAAATAAATATTGGAATAAATAAATGTTCCTGACAAACAAATTTCAAATGCCACTGAAGAGACTACAAAGAAACTTAAAGTCACTCGTAATGATACTCCCGTCAAAAATGAGAAGAATCCTTGCAGACTTATTTTTTCTAAGCAATTAACAACATATAAAGCATGCTTAACAACAAACAAAAGAAGAGCCATAATGGTATATTTAGACTTGAAAATTAACTAAAAATTAAAATCACAAACCCAAAACATTGCTTTGCTGAAAGGACACCTCCTAACTCATATTTGTCCTCGACTTTTCCCAAGTATTTGATAATAATTGATCACTGTCTCAGACTCTTGCCTTTTCTTTTTTTTTAATTTAAATGTCATTAATGATTTAAAGTATTTCCTAAGACTCCTTTTTTCTCCCATTGATTCTCCCTGGCTGCCCCCACCGACCCCACCACACATGCCGTCACATCACCGCCTGTCTTGTCCATTGGTATGCTCACATTCCATGCATACAATCCCTTTGTTCTCTCTAACCCCTCACCTCCCCGACCCCCGCCTTTCCCATAGTAGGACAGCTGTTCGAGTGCTCTATTCTCTGGTTCTATTTTTATTCCATCAGTTTTATGTGTTCATTATATTTCCACAAATGCGTGAGAATCATGTGATATTTAACTTTCTCGTGACCTGACTAGTTCACTTAGCAAATCGTCTCCATTTCCATCCATAAAGCTCTCCAGTTCCTTCTATGCTTTGCATATGCAGAAAGTTCCTTCTTTTTGTACAGTAAGCAAGAATATTCCATTAAGTACTGAACCACAGTCTTCTTAATCCACTCATCCAGATGGCACTTAGTCAGTTTCCAAATCTTAGCTATTGTAAATTGGCTGCTATGAACATTAGGGGTTCTGTTTTTCCCTTGAGATATATTCCTAGAGTGGATTACATTGGGTCCAAATGGGAGTTTCGTAGCCTCTCGGCAGCCTGTTGACTTACTGCCTCCTCCAACCTGGCCACTAAAGCTCTTCCCTGTGTGCACCAGGTCCCTATATTCCACAGTTTCCAAACATGTGTTCTTGCTATCCAGAAGCATGCATTTTGAGCATAATATCAAAATGTGAAAACAGTTATTCAGTGAATTTTCTACATCTAAAAGAATAAACCAGCTCCCTTTGATAAGTAAAAATGATCTAAGTGGTTTCATTCTTACATGCTGCTAGTTTTTGAGATGTATTAAGAAACTTTCAAATGACTTGTTCGAAAAGATATCAGTGCGAGGACACAAACGTAATCGAACTGTGGAGGAAAGTATCGAACCACGTGAGGTAGTAGAGAGAATGATTCTGGCTATGATTTTTATCCCACGGGCTGGTCCACACTGATGATGGAAAGAACAGTAATCCCAGGAATTGTGTAAAAGCGTCTATAACGTTGTCATTTAAAATGCCTTAATTTTTTTTTACAGAAGGTTGTATCTGACCTTGCAACGCCTGTCTCCTACCAGGTTGAGCTGCTGCCCCATCCCTCACGATTTCCATTTACATAAAAATGCTCATTTAGCTTCCCAGGTTGGGCTTATCTCAGCCTCTGTCTTATTACTTATTTCCTACTTAAATGTGCTTGAACTCATCAATGTGCTAGGTTAAGGCCAGGGTCAAGGTGAAGAAATTTGTTAAAGTATTGATGCAAAGAACTTCGAATGGTGCATTGACTTTCCAGTGCCTTTTATAAATACTGAAATTTGGATAAGATTAAAATAATAAAAAAGTTGATCTCTGACTATGAGTCCATGCATTGCCCTCAGGCAATTGATAAATCCTATCTCATTCAATTCTCCATGGGCCATTATGAGACAACTATATTTCATGATTCCCGCCTAGAGATGTCAAGAGGCAATCATTTGCCCCAGATGGAAATTTGCAGGGCCTGATTTGGAATTAGGCTATTCTAGCTCCAAGCGCTCACTACTTCATTTGGTGCCACCTTCAGTCCTGGGGCCATTTCTCGTCAGTTTAACCCTTGATGCATTTCAGTACGAGGATTGCAAACCCTGTGCACAATTGCTCACAGGGACATTATGAAACATACCACCCAAGCCAGCCCCCAATTTCTGACTTAATTGGAGTTGAGGCCAATATTGATATCTTCAGTTCGTAAGAACCATTTTAGTTAAATAGAAAAACAATGATTCTAAAAACCTCCCCCCTCGCGACCCAGGGGTTAGAGATACATTTTTTCTCTGGAAAAAGGAAACGACTAAACGCTGGTGAGTTTTAATGGCGCTTCTCTATCTTTTCACATCTCTGAATGTCCTATGCCAACTCTCATAGCACACCCATTTCAGGAATCACCCCTATAAATGAGTTTTATTGATTTTCAGAGAGGAAGGGTGAGGGAGAGATAGAAACTATCAATGATTAGATAATAAGGATCAGCTGTTCCTACATGACCTCTAACTGGGGATCGACCCGCAACCGGGCATGTGCCCTGACAAGGGATTCCAAACCCATGACCTCCCTGGTTCACAGTGGACACTCAACCACTTACCTGGCTAAAACGTTTTTAAAAAATTAAATTATTCGATAACATTGGTTAATAAGTTTATGGAGGTTACATGTGTACAAATACATCAGCTTTAATGAACAAGAGGCCCAGTGCATGAAACTGCAGTCGGGAGAGGGTTCCCTCCGCCCAAATTGCGAGAGGGTGCAAGCCAGCCGAGGGAACCCCACTGGTGCACTTATCAGGGCGGAGATGCGGGAGTTGGCCACCAGAGGACCCGTGGAGGGCTCCAGGGCATGTCTCACTCAGTCCCTATCAGCCAAAACCCATACAAGCTAAAACTACAGGTCGAGTGTCTGCCCCTCGTGGTCCATTGCATGTTATAGCGAGTGTGAAGTGGCCTTAGCATATCATACATATTATGCTTTGATGTTGTATGGCTGGACTGGACACTCGACACTAGCATATTAGGCTTTTATTTTATAGGATTGTGTGTTTACCACCCAAAGTCAATTTTTCTGGCACCATATAATTGACCCTCTTGTCATTTACTACCTTCCGTCCCCCCTCCTCCTTTTCGCCTCTGTTAATCACCATAACTGGTTAGTCTGTGTACATGAGTTTTTTGTTTGTCGTCTTATTTGGGTCACTTATTGTTTTTTAACTTTAGACACATATATGATGGAAAACATATGGCTCTTAACCTTTTACCATTTTACTTATTCACTTAGCATGATAGTCCCTCAGATCCAGCCATATTTTTATAGCAAAACTACAATTGATACCACCTCACACCTGTTTAGTATAAGCTATCATCACAATACAAGTATTAACGAATATGGAGAGGACGTGGTTAAAAAGGAGCTTCATACATTGCTGGTGAATGAAATGAGACATCCCTATGGAAAATAATAGAAGGATCCTCAAAAAATGAGAATAGAGTTAACTATGATGACCCAGCAGTCCCTCGTTCGTGAGTACTACTCACCAAATTTTGAAAACACTTATATTAAAGAATATATACCCCTATGTTATTCACAATGTGGCCACACATGGAAATAACGGAAGTGTCCCCCCTTTAGAAAGATGGCTCAAGAATATTGGAAACACATATGCAATATAAGAAGATGTCCGAATTACGTTCCTAGCAATGTCATATTTAGTTCGCCCCGATTTGGTGTTGAGTGCTTTATAATAGATTTTTGATCAAATTAGTGTATACCACATCTTCGCGACCAGTTTTAATTTGTTAATTCGCAGGACAAAACTATGTCTCTCCAGCTTCCATTTCCTTTATATTGCCCCTGTATAAGTGCTGTGTGTGAAGTGTAACAAAAGCATGCTGGGCTGAGAGTAAGTGTCAAAACTGCTGGGAATTTCAAACCTGTGTCAAGAAGCCAATAAGTAAAAATAAATTAAAATATTGGCAGTTGTAAATATAATAATCAAATATTGTATTTCATTTATTTATTCAGTATATAATTATTAAGCATCTACTATGTTGCCATTATATTCCAGTGAGAGACATAGAATCATCAACGAATATAATTATATATAAATATATGAGTAATATATATATAATATATATATATATAGTATACCTAACAAGTCTTTCAGATAGTGTTAGTATCTTGAAACATGTTAATATGAAAAGTGTGCCTGGGAGAAAAGAGCCTTCTGGAAAATAGGGAAGGACTTGCTGAGGTAGGACAATTGAACCATTAGCCTATGAGTTAGCCATGGAATTCTGAGGAGTGCTCCAGACAGGAGCCTGGAAATAGGCACAGCTTTGGTTTGTGTGCTTGAGAAGATAGAAGCACCATGGGCAAACATGCCTGAACAAGAAGGCTATGAGGAGGTCAGAGTGAAGGCTGTCCAGATTCTGAAGCCATGAACATCCATAAGATGTAAGGATTTTTATGTGGGCATAAAGGATCTAAAAAATTGCATTTACAGTCAATTCATGATGTAAATTCAAAATGTATTCCTATCCAATTAGCTTATAATTTGGATGTGGTCCTAGGAAAATCTACTAGTGTCTTCTAGTAGGGAAACCTTTCAGTGTATTAGGTCCAACAAAACACATTCCTTGTCACAGTGTCCCAAATGCATGAACAATCATCATTCATTATGCCCTTGTTCTGATGTCGAAAAGGGGAAGCATATCCAAGACCAAAAGTTGATCTCAGTTACTCTGGTGGTAACTGCATAGTGGAGGTGTGTTCATTGTGTTGCTTATAACATCATTGATTGTAGAGCTCAGTCTTCTTGTTCATTATTTCAATAGAAACCTATAAGTTAGCAGAAACTATTGTGATAGAAAACCACTTGGTGTATTAGTATCTATTGCCCACATACCAAATACTACAATTTAGCAATTTAAAATGATACACATTTACAAGCTCAACAGATTCTGTAGTCAGGAGACACTTTACTAGTCCTCAGTCTCAGGGTTTCCAAGGCTATAATCAGCTTGTCCTGCTGGCTAAATGCTCATCTTGAAGCCTAACAGGGGAAGATCGCGTCTGAGTTTACTAGCGTTTGGGAGAGTTATATCCTTCAGTTATAGGACTCGCCCAGCTTCTTGCTGTGCATATGTCAGCTGAAGCCGCCATAAAGCACCATCCTTCCTCTTGCGTCTGTGGCCATTCTCTAACAAGAGGAGTCTTAATAACACAACATAATCATGAAAGAGAACAGCCCATCACGTTTGCCATATTCGTTTGGTTAGAAGCAAATCAACTGTACTAACTAACACATAGAACAGAAAGCAGATACAGAGGGCATGGACATCAGGAATTCAGAACCAGATCTTGGGCCCATATAAGTTTTGCCTGACCACACTTTGGGTTTATTTTTTTAAACGTATATTTTTTTTTGGAGGTTAAACTATTAATGTGATAAAACTCAGGTTTGCTGATAAGCAAAAGTGGTATTAAAACAATTCCTCTCTATATATTTAAACCTTTGTTCTCCTCAGAGACTCTTCTGCACGTGAAGGGGTAGGTGCAACTTTTAATATTATTTTGAAACCTGTTTTGTATACGGCCAAAGTCTGCACTGATGCTCGATTTAGAGAGTCCCAGCTACCTTCTATCTTTTCAGAGGATCACTCCACCCATACCATCCAATAGGCATCCAACATAAATCTACTGATTTTTCAACCTGCCTTACTAGAGAACAGCCTTCTGGCGAGAATTTTCAGAGTGAATGTCCTCGTGCATACTCAAATGTGTACTTGGTTCATCTTTGGGAGGAGAAGCCAAGATTATAAAAATTGCCCAGGAAAAAAAAAAGATCACAATAAAATACCTGGGCATTTACCAGCCTTACATTGCTGCTTGATGACCATGGTCCTTTTACAAAGATTTGCCTTTAATTGTAACTCTTTGCCTAGCCATAGTTAGTGTTCCTTTTGCTTCGTCTGAAACACTACCCCTAAATGTGAAGCCAATTGTGGGGTGAGTCAGGTAATACTAAGATGGCTAAGAGAGAACCAAATTCATTACTACCAATTCTCTTCTCCCCCCGCCTCCTCATTACCATGGTAAAATGACAGTTTGATGTTTTCTTCAACTTGTGACAGTGATGTCTAAACTGGGATCCAGGACTCGACTTCCTCCCAACAACCCTTCCAACCAATTGCTGCCCCCCAGCCCCCCCCATTGAGATGAACTGGGATTCCTTTCCATTTCATTTGAATAACACTAGAAGATTGGAAGGACTTACGATCCTTTTTCTTACCCTTGCCCATAGAATTTGATGGGGGAAAAATTGTTTTAAATATTTCTGCACGACAATGTGAACAGCTGCTTCCCAGCCCAATAACCAGTTTGGTTACTTCTCTAAAAGCCTGCGAACAGCCATCCTAGCGCCAGTTTCCTTGTCAAGAAACAGAAGTCAAACCTGTAAGTGTTGACCCGAACAAACGCGCAACTTTGATCATTAAGTATGAATAAGTCAAAATGGTTTTAATTCCTTTGAAATACACACACACACGTAGAGGTTAGATAAATGCTATTTGGCAAGGGAACTCGAGGAGATGCCAGCCATATAATGCTTGAAAAAAAGCAGATAGAGTATGCCAAACCCGACAGCAGCCAGGTTTGCTCATCTCCTACATAAAAGGGGTCCATTTAAGGGGGTTCTTTAATCTATTTGGGACCTGAACTTACTAAAAGGAAAAGAATTGTTAGAGTTTGAAAAACCTATGTATTTTTATGGAAAAAAAAAAAAAAACTTTCCCCCACCTTCCTTACTAGCCTAATTATTTTTTTGCTGGATGATTCTCGGGTTGTGATATTGTTTTGGTCTAAAAATTATTTAAATCAAATATAAACAACCCAGTGTTTTGGAGTTTTTTAACAAATAAAGTAAAGGATGTTATTATAAAAAGAGGGCAGGGACCAACATTAAGCCTCCCTTAGGGTCAAGCCAACGCATTAAGGAGAACAAGTAAATTGGTGTTTTGGACTGCAGCAGTGGGGAAAAAGTAGAATGAAATGATTGTTAGGGGGAAAACATTGGGGCTATTTTGTAAATATGCTTGGCCCTTTCAGGGATTTTATAAATAGGCTTTTTTTCCAATAAAGAGTCCCAAGGGTAGAAAGGTCAGAACAATAGAACCATTCTTTGAATTTTCTAAGAAAAAAAAGAAAGTTACTCCAAAAGAATGGCGAGTAATAATTATTGGTTTGTTGTTTTTATGTTATTTTTGCCAATCCCCACTTTACCTAAGATACCTAGGGTGACTTATGCTTTAAAAAAATCTGGACCCATGTTGGGGGGGCAAAAAGTTTACCTTTGGGGCCATTATACTTTTTTAAAAACCTAAAACAAGGCTGTTCCAAATTACTTTGGTGATTTTAAAAAATAAAAAAATCCCCCCTGATTCAGGGGAAATCTTAGCCATGTTTGTTGTCCATTCCTGGAATTCTTACGTTTCCTATGGGGGAAAGGTTATCTCTTGGACATACAGCTGGGGGGACTTATACCCTGGATTCCTCAGAAGGTCCTTGCAGATTTCCCATCCCCAAACATGCAGGTTTCCTTTTTTTGGCCTGGGGTCTGACCCAAAAGTGGATTCATTTTTGGAAAGGCATATTCAAGAAACTGGGCCGTTATATACAAACTTATGGGGGAGGTGGGGCCCCAGTAGTCCCACTCAAATGTGGCTAAGAAAATTACAAACAATTGGATTTATTGGACTTATGGAACTAAGGGAGGGGTGTCTTTGGAAATCGTAAACCCAAAAACTTTTCAATTCTATAAAACCCAAGTTTATGGTTTATGTTGGAGATAATTAAGTATGGAAAAGCTTTTATTTTCCTGATACTATTTTTATTTAATTTCCATTATTAAACTGTAACTCATTTATTCTATATTACAGTAAAACTTATGATATAGTTTTTTAGTTCAGGAGTGACTCTAAACTTTGGGATTTGTGTTGGAATTTGAACTATTGTATTGAACACCCCCTCCAAATTTTAAAATATTTGGCTTCATAAATAGATGATTATTTCTTGCGTACATCCACAGTCACAATTGGATGATTGGAGTACCATTTACCACCTTGATTTGGGCAGATACACGCTTTAGGGGACTCAGAATCCTCTCTTGCCTCTCGTTCTGCAAAATGGCCAGCAGAACAATGAGGGAGAAAGAAACATTTGGGGAGGGGGGGAAACTGCTGGGAGGTTTCTGGGGGTCATCCATGTACCACCATTTCTGCCCATCATTGTCCATGAGTCAGATACTAGTTCTGGGCCCCAATGGAAGCAAGGAGGATACGTGGGAAATGTGCCGGTACTCCCTTTGTTCAGGAGGGAAATGAAACAGTGTGGAAGGCACACAATAATGTTTATGCACGATAGCCATTGTTTTTAACCCTGCACTTTGTATATGATCGGAACGAAGGCATTGAACAGTTCAATACCCAACTATCACACAGTTAATTAGGAGGCTCGGTGATTTGAAAACAAAGAAATCTTATTCCTAAGCCCGCTGCTTGTAAAACACATCTGTGTGCAGCCCTCATGATTGCTGGGCGAGAAACATTATTTCAAGGCACTCCCCTATTTTGTTCTCATCATTTTCACCCAGAATTCTAACCCCAGGCTATTATTTAAAACACTAGAGGCCTGGTGCAACAAATTGTGCAGGGAGGGGGGTTTTTGCACTCCTCAGTCCCAGCCGTACCCATACTCCATCATGGGACCACCTGGTAGGGGTATGTTCCCTCGACGTGCAGCAGTGCGGATCATAACCTCTAACAATCCAGGGACTGCTGGCTCCCAACTGCTTGCACCTACCTGCCTTCCTGATTTGCCCCTAAAAACCGCTCTGCCTGCGACAGCCTCCAATCACCCCCTAACCACCTCTGCTGCACCAGCCTGTTTGCCCCCAACTTCCCTCTCTGCCGGCACGCCCTGCGTCACCCATCAACATGCCCTCTCTGCAGGGTTTGATCACCTCCAACTGCACCTCCTATTGCTGGCATGGTCCTTCTCAAAGGCCCTCCCTTGCAAGGCCGGCGTTGACCTCCAAACTGCCATCTCCTGCTGGCCTTCTTGTGGTGGAATCTTGTGTCCACAATGGGGGCAGGATCTTTTGAACCTCATGGGGCAGCTATATTGTGAGTCTGCAGTGTTTGATCTAATCTGTATATTACTCTTTGATTAGATAGGTAGAGCCTGGTACCTGGGGGGGGGGGCCAGCTGGTTTGGCACTGAAAGGGGTTTGTTCCTGGATCAGGTTGGGGGTTCCCTCTGGGGCATGGGGTTGGATGACCCCCCCCCTGAGCGAGGGGCTGTGGTGGTTTGCAGGCCGGCCACACCAAACTCGGCAACACAAGCAGACGGGCCCTGGGATCTGGAATTTATTTTCCTTCTTCAATTGAAAATTTGTGTTAGACCTGGAGTGGAGCCATAGCCTATGCTCCCTCCGAGGCTGGCTGCCACTTTTGTGTTGGGGTTTAAAGTTGAACAAACTTTGTTGCACTTAAGAGGGGGGGCCCGGACAGGTGTGCCGGATTGCTTTGACTTCCCCTGTTGCCTGCGCAACCCTGGCTCTGCCTCTCCCAAAGTCCACCTTTCTGCCGCCATTTGTCTTGTAATATTTGTTTTTTTTTCTTTTTTTTTTTTTTTTTTTTTTTTTTTTATTTTTTTATTTTTTTTTTATTACATTCGTTTTTTATCCGTGAGTTAACTCAACCCCTCTTTCTTCTTAATTGAACTTGTAGCTTGTCGTAGGAGCACTTAGCGCCCCTGGCTCAGGGCAGGCGGAAAGTTGGCTTCCTCTGTTACCTAGGAAAACTTGCTCTCTGTGGCGAGCCATTCTTGAATTGGGTTAAATTTGAATGCTCGCTTCTGATTTGGATGGTGGGAATGGCTTGAGGGCGTGGCTTGTGTGGGTGTGTCGAGGTATGGTCAATTTGCATATTTGTCTATATTAGGTAGGATAGTTATTATTGGGTAGGTGTGCCATTTATAGTAGAGTCCTTATTACAGGTCATAGTAAAAAGCCAGTTTTTCAAATAAAAGCATTCCAAAAATCTGCAGGAAACTGTACATCATACTTTCAGACCACCAATTCATTATTTTATTCTCAACCTCAGACCAACTCCTTACCACTCTGATAACCTTAACTACCACCACCACTGCCAAAAAAAAGGAAAAAAAAGTCCCGATAAAGCTTATACAGTGTTTGAGAAGGTTCAAAAGGGAGTTTAGTTGGTGAATGGTCTGCTGTTCCTGAAAATTAACCAGACATTTGGTTCTTTTCCTATTAATGGAAGTTGAAGAATATCAAACTGTGATCTAGGAACGGAGGTTGGGCCAACCTTACAACCTTGCGGCGTACCTCGACTTTCCTTACCCACCACCGCTATTGTTGTACACTAGCACTCCCAGGGCGCCTTTATCCCTGAAGGCTTTGTGACAATCTCGATGGCCTGGTCAGGACCTTGGAGAAAGCCTAGGTTGCTACTATGTGTACATGTCAACACACCACCTGTTCTGGCAGGAAACCAATTTTCTGTTTCTTCCTCCTTTTGGGAAATGTTCACTGTGTCTGGCATCTGTACACCACTTATCCTGCCTTTTCCCACAATGAGGGACAAAGACAATACATTTCATTTCTTAAATGCCATCTTTCCCACTTTAAGAAAAAAAAGTTGTGAAACAGCAGTATAATGTTACCTCACATAATTAAAAATGGAACTGCCTCTTATGACCCAGTAATTCTACTTCTGGGAATATATCTGGAATAGTAAACTGCAAAACTATTCAAAAGATAATATTGCAACCCCTTTGTTCGCATGGCAGCCATTATCTACAATAGTCAAGATTTGGGAAAACAGACCAACGTGCCTGTCAGTAGATGAAGTGGATATATTCAGCTGTTGTACATTTACTCACATGGATATACTATGCAGAGCAGTGAAAAAGAAGGAGTGGGGGGTCGCCTTCCCTTTTGGAGGAACACATGGAGGCCGGGGGCGAGGACGAGTCTGGTAGAATATTATGCATAATGAGAAAATAAGAACAGTCAGAGAAAGACAAGTGCCTATGATTTCACTTATACTGTTGAATTTATTGATACCAGCTGAACTAATAACCAAATAGAGACACAGAATCATGATTATGAGAATAAAGGCAGACTAGCTCTGGTAGGGGGATATCGGGTGGACATGGAGGAACTGAGCAAAAAAGAAAAAAAAGAAGAGGAAAAGAAACTTCATGGACAGGATAGCAGATTTGGTGATTGCAGAGGGGGCGGGGGGGAGGTGGATTTGGAAGAGGGTATCTAACTAGGCGGGATAAATGGTGATAAAAAAATAAAATAAAAAAATAAACGGAAAAAAAATTAAAAATTAAAAGAAAAAAGTTTTGAGTTCTCTCTTCAAGTAGTATGTTGACTTCCTCCCACTCTATCATACCTTCATGTACTTAAAAACCTATTCTTATTTCCTTTATAATACTCTTGCTCCTTTTTCTGATAAGGCCCACCTATTTGTTTGTATTTGGAGTCTTATAATTTCTAACTCTTTTTCACCACCTTTGATTAATATTAAAAAGAACACCCTACTTGCGGAATCTACACAGAGTTTTCATTTTTATCAATACTGACCTTAATGGTTTCATTTCTGGTTTTGGAACATTTTGTCATTTATATTTAGGCATGCATTGTACTATTGCTTTTCTCATTCTACCTAATCTGAGTTAATACTAAGATAATAGACTTCCTATGAGTGAGAAAACATGGACAATGTTAAAATATGGGCCTTACACTATTGATCTGTTACTCTCAAAAGACTTAAAAAAAAACAACAAAAATTGTCCTCTCCCCCCCACCCCCCAAAATCCCCGCCCGCCCTCTATTGTTTCAAACATTGATTTCTTTGGGGGGGGGAGAAAAAAGCAAATTAAAACAAAAAATAAAAAAAAATACATCAACCACCCTAGGTTTCCAAGGTGATTAGATTTTCTTTACTGCCATGTAGGCAGGTTAGATGATTATATTCTTCCTACAGGAATCATCCTCGTGATCTTGAAAAAGTGAAGCTTCAGGAAACAAAAGCTTTTTTAAAGACAAGATATTATGGGGACCGGGAAGCTTATAGAATGTTAATTTACTTTGGTGACTCAGATACTCCCGATTTTAAGCAAGTCATATGATACACAGTGTACTTTGGTTTTGCCTTTTTATAAAAGGAAACAATAATAAATACATATTGACCTCCAAAATGAGGCCCCCTAACAAACTTCAATAAATGTCTCATTTAAAAATTCTCTTCAGAGTGATGTAGGGTGAAAAATTAATGAAAATTAACTGACATTTACCTACCAAGTTTGTTTCCCAGCGAATTTGGTAGTCTCTGTGAAATACATTCTATGGCGCTTGCCTCCTTATCCATCTCCTGGTTCTGCCCGCACAGATTTGCGTATACTCTTTGTATAGCATTCCAATGAAGAATTGATTTGGAATGTTGCCTCTTATCTGATGGTATTTCAAGGGGACAATGATCAGCAACTTGTATGTGGAAAACCATGGGAAAGAATGCAGGTGAGTGAAAATTATGCTGCTTTCTATTAGACAGGTAAGGAGTTCTGTGTTATCACCTAGTCCTCTGTCCTCTCTAAGATGCATTGTCATAATGTCAGTAGCTTGAATACGTGTTAAGAACAGATCTGTGAGGGTTAAATGAAAGGCGAAAGGAGCATGAGAAGCAACTTCACATGCCATGGCAATATAGTTAACATGCAAAGATGTTTTCCCATAAGCTTGATGGAGAATATTTTTAAATTTTTAAAAGTATCAGTCTCTTTTCTGCCTCCTTCTACTTATTAGTGGAATAGCAAGTTCTGTTTCCCTAAAATTCCTTTTGGCCTTTAAACTTTTGATCTGCTCACACTCAGGGGGGTACGAGGGCATGTATGGGAATGGGGTGGGGGGGACAATGGTTAAGATATGTACACATATAATACCCAATAAAAAAAATTAAAAAAATTTTTGATTGCCTCAGGGAAAGAATGAGGGTGGGCAACATTTTAAACTGAGAGGTTCACATTTAGCTCTTTCAGGTGTAAAAATGATTGTTTTGAGTTCTTCGTAGGATAATAAACACCTTGAAAGCCAAGCTTTTGGAAAAGAAATAGTACCCTCCATTTGTAAAGTTCCCTTTATCATGATGGGAGAGTCAAGGCTGGCATAGCTTTGGGGGTCCAGAGCATCTAGACTGCATATAGGGAGGCTCGTGATGTGAAAGGGAGAGATGATAAAATTATCCGAAGAGACTGTAGATTTGATGTAAATGTATATAAAAACTTTTTCAATCTGGAGCTGACCTCAGGGCATGGGCCTGATAAGAAAGAAAATGATAGAAAAAGAAGCCCTTGCTCAGCTTCCAGGAGGAGAGAGGCAGTGCAGGAAGGAGGGGGGGAAGGTGAGGCAGGCGGATGAACTTCATCGCAAGATTCATATTTATTTGGGATGGAGGAGAAAAATTTGAGAAAACTCTGAAGAGCAGGTACCCACAACCCAAATATCTCATGATGAAATGTATTTGAGCATATAAAATTCAAATGCCCATTCCAAGGAGCTCTGGTTTTTCAGTTCCCAAAACACTGGAGCAAAATGGGAACCCATCAGAAAAGGACCTGAGATATCTCTTTTTAGCCTAGATGTGCTCAAGAACCTTCAGGTGTCTAATAAAAGACAGTTAAAGAGTTGCTTTAGACCACACTGAATGACGAAACGGGGGCAGAGATACATCTGGGAAGTGAGGCGTGTTTGGTTTTATGATGCTGGGTCCTCACATCAGGACACCACAACGTACTACCCAGGTGTTAGTTGCAATATAAGAGGGTCTGACATCTCCATTAGAGACATAGCCCACAGGCTACACAGAGGAGAAGATCTCGGAAGAATAGATCATGTGTCCTCTGTGAACTGAGGGGTGACCCTGGGGACTCGTCCAAGGAACAGCAGAAGCCTAGAGTAACTGTGACAGTGGCCAACATGAACTTTTCTCTGCTCACTGATGGAAAGAAGCACTCCAAAGTTCTAAAACTAAGAAATCGACCCCCCGAATGAGAAAAAAAATAATGATGAACCTGTTGTTTTACCTTTTTGCCCATTCTGTGAATCAGTCAATTTATTAATTGTTGCTGGATATCCCAGTTGGCATAGAACTCGCACAACGAGGACTTTAAGACCTGAGGCTCACCATAGTGAGCGGACTTTTTCTAGTTTTTGTTATGTGTAAGGGATTGATTTTGGCCAATTAAGGGATATCTAATCTCCTTCACTAGAGACTGGTGGAGGAAGGAGAAGGTCATAAGTCTTTTGAGAAATTGTAAATTTTGATATAGCTCACCACGACAATGAAAGATGGTCATCTGCCACAGTAACATACTTTTTACCTAATCGAGAGTGGGTCACCTAATGGGACACATCCAATCAAATCACAACACACATGTGAGACAGGCTCACATAGCGCTCTAGCTATGAAGGAGTCGGTCCCAATCAAAGTGTTACGAGCCCTCTAATTCAGATGTGCCGTTCCGAATTCATTACTGCCCTGAATAGCAATCCCTGTTTTGGGATGAAGGTGTAATTCACTATATATAAAATAAGAGGTTATACCTTATCCAATCCGAACACCTCCCTGTTGTTTCGATGCTCTCACGACACGCATGCGAAGGGTAGAAAGAAAGTCTCCAAATATATTTCAAACGAGCCCACAGCTCTTCGTGGACAGTAAGTTTGACACCCAGTATTGTGGGAAATGCAGAATAGATGTGCGCAGTGCAGTCACCAGCTGTGTCAAACAAGTCAAGGTTGTTCGTGTTGTGAAATATAAGGTTGTATTTTGAGACAGATGATAAGTGTATCAACTGTTACTACCGCTTAATCGATACATAGGGGGGTACTGTTTAGCCGCATGGACACTGAATATAACACCAACGTAATTTTTGGAAACCAAAATTTACATGCACCATTAATCAAAATAATGATTGGTTTATTAGCAAGACTCAAGTTGGCACGTGAAGCATACAGAAAGGATGTATCGAAGGTCGCACTCATAATGGGTTTGTACCACTAGGTCTTTGTAGCTCATGTTGATGAATAGTCTGAAAGATGGTTTTTAGTCGATTATTTTCACAAGCTAGAGTGTCAGTTCTGCATGTTGTGTCAGAAGTGAATCCCAAAGAACACTATTTTATAGGTCCACCGACTTGTCTTTTTCCTTCATTATAGATTAGATAAGATAGATAGATAAAATGTAGAACATAGGATATAGAATAATTGATTTCTGAGAGAGAAGGGAGCTAATAGAGTAGGATAGACATAATTCACTGATGGAAGGAGAAATCTCATTGATGGCTTGTCCTATGTCTACTGGGGATCCAGCGCTGCATTACCTGGGCTTGTAGAACTGACCAAGGAATGAAAACTGACCCTTACTGGTGTCATGGTCAATGCTCAACCACCGAGCCACGCACCTAGTAAGAGGTCACAGATGTAGTTTATAGTATTATTTCGCTCAGTTAAGTGCCAAAAGCCTTCCTACTGTTTTGTGGAAAATTTTTTATTTTGGCTAACCCAAATGGTCATCTCTCAGCCACATCAGTGGTGTTCACTATGCACTCTTTTGAAAGAAAGATAGAAAAAAGATAATGATAAGAAGATATAAAAAAAAAAATAATAATAAAAAAATGTCTATCTCTGGCTGTATTGCATGTCTATCATCCTTGATATACAGATAATATCATCGTGTGTTCTTCGTCGGTATTTCTGAGCATCCTGTAAAGGATTCGTATTCCTGATGGTTGCATTATTGTTTCAGTTAGGATATTGGGTCAAGATGCATGTAACTGAAACTTAACTGCTGA